>SNQJ01S0005821.1:163510-175055 GCA_010110895.2 Picea sitchensis | reverse complement strand
CCTTTATGGAGGATTACCTCTCCAGAGGGATCTTACCGACTGGTTGTTAAGCCCACGAGGGCCCTTATAACTGATTTTGTTACCTCTGATCTTTAGAAGGGAGTCTCAGGCCCCTCTTGGATGAGACATACCTTCTTTAGGGAGGGAGGCCCCTTTCAACCACTTTATGTCGTTTGTGTGCATATTGGTCGTTTGTTTTTTTTGGTGTGCTCTTTGATTACTAGTTGGCCTTAGGATCTATTTTTGTATATTGAGTCTTAAGTCATCATGGAGTCAAACCAGCTTCCCATCCGGTCCCACCGCTTGTTATAATTACCATCGGATTTCGATTCTTTGCCTTATAAAAGGCGTACAATTATTAGACACGGTACACACACCTCCACTTTTTAGACTTGTGATTCTACAAGGATGAGTACTGAACTGAGTCATCAGAATACTAGGAGACCTTCGACTCCCACACCTACTATATTTAATGGCACCCCTTCGACTCCTACAACCACAATGGTTGTAGTGCCAAAGGCACCTATCATCACTGCTTCCCTTCCTATAGTGAATGCTCAACCTATTTCCACGAACCCATTTGGGTCTCTTGGTCACTCATCAGGCTATAATGTTCAGTCCATCCCTATGGCCTCTAGTCCTTTTTCCTATGGTATTCCAAATTTTACTTCACAGTTTTCAAACTCCATCCGAGTTGTTGGCCCTAATTCTATCATTGGACGTGGGGGTACAACCCCTCCTTATAATACATTCTCATTTGGTGTCTCTCAGATCCCTCAAATGACTCCTACTATGGGAGGCATTCCCTCTTTTAAGCCCGGGTCTAATCGCCTTGCTTCTAGGTGGAGAAACCAACCTGGCGGACAAGATTCTGCTCAAGTTTCATCCTATACCTTCACCTCCTCAGTGTTGATTCCGACCAACACGTTTGGCATGATGAATCCAACTATATCATCCGGATTCACACCCAGAGGAGCTCAATTTCACACCTTAGGAAACCCCCAACCCAGAGCCACTTCAGTTGGGGGAAAGTTTTATAACCCCCATCATAACATTCCAACTGGAATGATTCCCAACCAACCTCTTATGAATCATTCTGGAGGAGGGTCTTACAATCCTATACAGGGCCATGGTGCTTACCATAACTCTAGATGGGTTGTAGTTCCCCAAACACAATTGTTCCAGGGAGCTTGGGGCCAGATGCCACAACCCCTGTCTCCCTTTTATGGCCACGCTCAACTTTCCAGACTTGTCTAAGTTGATGAATGACCCTATGTGTCATGATCCTACATGCCCCCCCATCCGCACCAAGATTCCTTCGGATATTCCAAAATTCGAAGGTAAGAATGGTGAGGATCTCGGTGATCACGTCACCACCTTTCACCTATGGTGCTCTTCGAATTCCCTTAATGACGATTCCATTCGGTTAATATTATTTCAACACACCCTCATTGGGGTTGCTGCGAAATGGTATATTGAGCTACCTAGGGGGGCATATGCGACCTTTAGTCAGATGGTGCTAGTCTTCCTTAACCACTTCCAATTGTCAGTTCGCTACAATGCTGGCCTAGAACTTCTGTTGAATTTATGCCAGGAAACAACCACTCATATCTCAGATCACATCTAGGAGTGGTGTAGATGGAAGAGGTTGATCACGACTTGCATTCCCCCAAATTTACTTTTAGAATGGTTCCTTAATTCTTTACAACCTCCTATATCGAAGGATGTTTCTACATCCAGGGTTTAATCTGAGGAAGAAGCAATATTCAAATACCAACAGTTAGATCTTATATACGCTCAGTATGGGATGTTGTACCACATTCTTACAGATGCACCGAGGTCAACCTATGACCCTAGACAAAATCCCAGACCTCATGACGATGGCATTGTAGGCTCCGCCAATGTGAAATCCGCAGACTCGATGGCAAGCCATTAGAAAGAGTTGTCCTAAACTAGTCTGTAGGAGGTCTAACTTCATTTGTGTCTTCCAATCCCACTCAGTCGGAAGATGTACATTCGGTGCAATCGTCAACTGGACCAAATGGTAACCAACAACCAAGCGGGAATAAGAAGAAAGGATGTAATAATAATTATAAGGGTGGGAAGAATAATAATAAACCCAAGGACAATGGTAATAATAAGAAGATGAATAATATTGCCGGAGAGGGAAAGAAATAAATGCATAAGGTGAAATTCCCCCGTAAGCTTTGTATAGATGATCATCTTACCCATTTATGCCCCAAACTTGTGGAAGCTGCGAAGCTATTATCTCTATCGCCCGTCGTGCTAACGAATCCTTTCCCACATAACCAACACATGGCCTTGAGATCCTCAAATGTTGAAAATGTGGTCGGTGGAAGTCAAAACCCACCAACATAAGATAGTGACCGTTTGTGTATCAATATGGTAAATTCTCAGGTTAATGTAGCCACCCGGTCTCGCGATTATAGTTCCTCACAGACTGTACCTGGTTTAGAATCTCCTCCTCCTCCTCCGGAGATGACTTTACAGATCGAAAAACCAGAGCCACCGCCTTGTATTCCGAAAGGAGTACTCAAGCACTCTACCCACAATCCAAATTCTAGATTCGCCCATAATTACTCTATTGTTGAGGACCTGGTTCAAACCCCTTGTGAAATGTCATCTCTGGAGGTACTCCAGACGTGTCCTTCATAAAGGAATGCTTGGCTATATGCGTTAGGAGCTCTAGAACCCAGTGGCTTGAAAGTTATCAAGTTTGACGTCACAGATGTGAAGCCTCGGTTGCCTTACCATGTGTCATTCCAAATCCACGTGGGGTACTCAAAGTATACCATCAAACGTGTTGTTGTTGTTGAAGCTGCTGCTACATGTGTGATGTCCCTGATCTATTGGAAATCTCTCGGCTCTCCGACTCTTTCTCAATCGTCGACCATGTTGACTTCTTTTGACGGTCGTTCCTTCCACCCTCATGGTATTCTTCCTACCTTTCCGGTCCAGTTAGGTGGGAAGACGGTAGATGTGGATGTCGAGGTAGTTGATGCACCTCTTGATTATAACTTGTTACTAGGACGCAATTGGACTTATGTTATGATTGTCATCGTATCGTTTGTCTTTCGCACTCTTTTTTTTCCTCACAATGGGAATATCGTGACGATCGACCAATTATCCTTTGTTTATGCTATCCCCAATGAATTTGTTGGATCGTTGATCCCCATGGTCGACAATTCTCAGCTGGAAAGTAAGAATATCGGTGTCAGAATGTATTCATCYCTTATGGGTACCTTYGACTTCATGTCATCGATTCACCACRTTTACACCATGTACAGTAGGCTCGTTTCGTCAGAGAGGTCTGTTATTTTCCGCACTTCCTATTTTAATGATCCTTGGACCCTACCCTCATCGACTTCATCTTGTGAAGGTCAGTCACATGCTGGAGTGGCCATGCCACTATCGRCAGCAGAGATTGCGTATCAAGTTGTTCTTGACTCTTTCGTTGATCCCGATCCTATTACCTCACCGACGGATGAGAAGGATCTTGTTCTTAAGCTCGTGTGGTTGTCTTGTTCACATGACTGCCTCGATGAGACTTTGACCTCAAACGAATCTATCATTGAAGCCATGAATGGTTTTTACAAACCTTGGGATGATATGCATCATCACTCTTATTTTCTCCCAAAGCTTGCCAAAATCGAACAAGATGAATTTCGATCTACTTTGAGCGAGATAGTCGGTCACACCATAGTTCCAATTGATACGCACAGAATTTATGCCGAAGGAAATATGGCGAGTATCTCTCCTACCATCACGATCGATGTCTCTCGTACCCCTAGAAATATTGAAAATGTACATATCAGTGTAGATTGTTCGCCAGAAGAAATCTTGATCTACACCGAACTCTTCAAGGAACTATGAGATGTATTTGCTTGGTCCTATGAAGAGATGTCAATAATCGACCCTCGTATTGTTGAGCATGAGATTAGAACTTATCCGGATGTTAAGCCTGTTCGACAATGTATTAGAGTTGTCAATCCCTGGAAGGCCCGTGCTATTAAGGCAAAGGTAGAGAATTTACTTAATGTTGGCTTTATCTACCCAGTTTCCTTGACTAAATGGGTATCCAATCTCGTTCCTATGAACAAGAAGCAAGGAACCATCTGTGTATGCATGGAATTTCATGACCTGAATAAGGCCTTTCCTAAAGACAACTTCCCGACACCTTTCATCGATCAGATTATCGACGAGTGTGCAGGAAGCGAAGTGTTTTCTTTCATGGAAGAATTTTCAGAGTATAACCAAATTCAAATTAAACCTGAGTATCAACACAAGATGACATTTATTTTTCCTTAGGGTACTTTCGCATACCGAAAGATTCCTTTCAGCCTTAAAAACGTCAGAGAAACCTTCCAACATGCTAAGACCTTCTCACTTCATGATATTAAGCATATAGTCGAAGCTTATCTTGACGATCTTGATGCTCACTCTCGTAAGAGAGTGAATCACTCCAAGCACCTTCAACTACTTTTTAAAAGATGTCGTTATTATAGAATCTGGTTGAACCCTAATAAGTGAATATTTTGCATTAGGTCTGGTCATCTTTTGGGATTTTTAGTCTTTGAGACTGGGATCATGGTAGATCCGCTAAAGGTTGAGGCAATACTTTGATTGCCTCCCCCACCCACTATTCAAAAACTTCAAGGTTTACAGGGGAAAGCTAACTTTTTACGTCGGTTTATAGTAAACTGTGCCAATATTACTAAGGGTTTCATGCATCTTTTGAAGAAGGACACCCCTTTTATCTGGGATGAGCGAGCCCAAGAGTCCTTCGATGCTTTGAAGAAAGCCTTGGTATCAACACCTCTGTTGAAGTCTACTGACTACAGTAGGGATTACTTGCTTTATGTCGCTGAATCCAAAGAGACGATTGGTATGGTTTTGGTTCAGGAGGACGATGAGCTCCATGAGCATGTCATCTAATATCTTAATCAAAACTTAGTTGATCCTGAGCTCAATTATTCTCGCATTGAAAAGATAGCTTTGGCTGTCATTCACATCCAATTTTTACGCTATTATATATTGATTTGGAAGACTACTATGGTTGTCGATGTCAATCCATTTCAATATGTCCTTACCAGGCGTATCATAGGGGGAAAATATAATAAATGGATTGTCATTTTACAATAATTTGATCTTGATTTCGCTTCTGCAAAATCCAAGAAATCATTATTCTTTACGAAGTTAATATCTGGCTTTCCATGATTATATGAGGATTTTATCCATGTTGATTCGTTTGCGAATGAACACATTTTCCTTGTCTCGTAGTCTACTCCCTGGTATGGAGACATTGATCTCTATCTTCAAACTTTGAAGTTCCCTCAGCATATCTCGTGAGATGACCGACGACGTGTACGATACCAAGCCAAGAATTACATTATCGTTGGTGACACTTTGTATCGTCGAGGAATAGACATTATCCCGCGTCGTTGTTTAACTTACGAAGAAGATGAGTCAGTTATAAACGATTACCACAGTGGGGCTTGTGGTGGTCATCTATCCAGGCTTGCGACAACCCAAAATATTTTGTGAGACGATTATTTATGCCCATCTATCTTTAAAAATTATGTTGAAGAGGTTAAGAAGTGTCACCCTTGCCAGGTTTTCACTCGAAAAATGCCCTCGCATCCAGCCCATCTTCACCTAGTCATTATCGTTGGTCCCTTCACCAAGTGGGGGGTGGACTTCGTAGATTGTAACCCAACTTCGGTTGGGGGGAATCAACACATTATCGTGGCCATATACTACTTTAATAAGTGGGCCAAGGCCATGCCTATAGTTAATTTTAACGAGAAGACTGTCGCCTTCTTCATATTCAATCAAATTATCGCCAGGTTCGGTATCCTGAGTGAGATTGTCATTGATCATGGCAGTCACTTTCAAAATGAAATGATGGAAAGAGATAGCATCCAAACTGGGTTTTAAGCATGGTCATTCTTCCCCTTACTACCCCCAGTAAAATTGACAGGTAGAGGCTGCCAACAAGTCTCTCAAGACCATTTTGCAGAAAAATGTTAGCCAAAGTAAGTCTGACTGGCTCATTATGTTATATCTCGCACTCTGGGCATACCAAACCTCGGCCAATACTATCATCGGTTTTTCTCCTTTCTAGTTAGTACACGGTGTGGAGTTTATATTACCTATTGAATGTGAAATCCCTTCTCTTAAGTTGGCAGTTGCACTCATCCCTGACACTTCTGATCTCGAGCGACACCTCGTACACCTAGAGATTCTCGACGAGTAGCATCGAGACACCTCTATGGCTATCGAGGTGAAAAAAAGACCTGTCAAGGTCCAATATGATAAGTTTGTCTATCCTCAATTGTACGATGAGGGTGACTTGGTCATTTTATATGATCAATCCAAAGAATCGTTGCAGGCAGGAAAGTTCAAACCCATGTGGCATGGTCCCGTGCGACGTGTCTTAGAAAAAGGAGCCTATGAGTTAGAATATTACAAAGGGAATATGTTGGCCGAGCCCAGGAATGGGCTCTACTTGAAAAGATATTACGCTTGAGCCCCAAGCTTGGGTGTAACTCTTTGTATACTAATGTAATTTAGTGTATATATCTTTCCCTGTACTTTTTGTCTTCATCTTTATTATCAAGTTTTCCCTTGGTTGGAAGATGTCAACAAAGTCTTTGGTCTACTTAGGTTTCGCAAATGGAGCCAGTCGTCATACACAGAACTTGGCATTCACCGCTTGGGTGGTTTACTCACCCGAGGGTATACTGGCGTCTTCAGGTGGCATATGCCTAGGGCCATCCACGAATAATGTGTCTGAATATAGCGTCGTTATAGAACTTTTGCGCGATGCTATCTCACATGGTATTCTCTCTTTAGAGCTTCTCCTAGATTCCCAATTAGTAGTATGTCATTTGAAGCTACCACATGCGCGATCTTAATTTATTCGGACGATTCCTACTGGTACGTCTTTTAGGGAAACAATTTGATTTTATTACTTATCATCACATACCTAGGAGTTCTAATTATGTATCCGATGCTTATGCTAATTTCATTTTAGATTGGCATTTGTCACATAACTAAAGAAAAGAAAACCATCTCATCAATGTACACATTTTAATATAAGTAAAGCCGAAGATCCATGTTTTATATATATTTCAAAAAATATGATGTTTATAGTACAAAATTGGGGCCAAAACCCTCAATACACATATACAGTCGATAATACAAGAACCATGACATCTGAGCCTGTGGTGTCAGATGTGTGTCATAATAACAAACTACAGTGTTTGCGAGATGTCGAAAGAGTCACACCCAAGCTCTGGGCACACCAACCACTTTTCGTCGCATGGCCTCCGCAGAGCCTCTACCTGAACCATCGGAATACTATGTGTCAAATGAGACATTTCTCTACATGTTTTGAAGGATTCTCTCTGCTTCTCCTCCCGCCGCCTCATCTCCCTGGTGCCACCGACGATGTTGTGGAAGCTCGTCCGGCTGTCGCGAACCTACGCCTGCATCACACAAGTGTCTAGTTAGTACTTAATCATCATCCAAAAACATTTTTGTTTTATTATACAAAAATAATAAAAAATGAAATATTTAAGAACATTGACATACCTATGTCCCCGTAGGCGGTCCCTGGTGGTAGTGGCATGTCAGGGTCCCCTATGAAGTCGATCCCTGCATAGGGATAGTCATCCATAGAAATGACATGTCGCCTCCACCAGTAAAATAAATCATCGTTGTAGGGTGTGGGCACCCTACCTCCACCCTGCCATCTCATTACCTCGGTCCACCGTGCCATGGTTGGATCACGAGGTCCTCTAGGAATGATCTCAACTCTAGGTCCCAAACCTGTAACCCGCTCGAAGAAAAAACTACACAAGATGGAGGAAAACCTGAAGCTCCTCTTGTCACCCTGTTTGCACTCTGTCAACTGGCTCTTCATATTAGCCAGTAGTGAGGTGCACCAATCATACACTGTGGGTCTCAAGCACTCTACAGAATATAAAATGAGTGGCCTCGATGCATGGTGCAACGAAGTTGACCTTGTGATCCTGGTCAAAACGAGGAAAACGATCTTGAGGTTGAGATTGTTTATCGCTCGGATGGGGAGTTGACTCCCGACCTTCTCGGTCCCTGCTACATAGTGAGCGTATATGTACTTGTCTATATTCATACCACTCCCATATCCCTAGGATTTGAGGTTCACCACCTCACCCCGACGCGATAACCCAGTAAAAAAGTATATATCCTCGACTTCAATCCTCAATGGTTGCCCATCGAAGTTGAAGCTCTCATTGTCAGGATCCCAGTAATCTACAAGCAACTCAAGCAACCTCACCTGGGCCCTCATCCCTTTGAGTGCCCAAAATTTATACAACCTACATATTTTTAAGGCCATTTGGGCCCCCAGATCTCTTTCCACAACAACATCTACCTCATCATGTTCCCCTTCCCTCCATTATAGCACCATCCTGCCAGAGAAAAATCAATGTTTGAGTTAGCAACCATAAAAAACCTTGATTATGGACTTGTACGTGAAATGCAGCATTCAAAATCACATATAGGGATGATTACACGCAGTCTGTATTTTACACAGTCGCATATAACCTCACGTATACGTGACCCGATGAGTGGTATCCCTCGTACACCGAAATAACTAATGTGTGCCTTAATTAACTCAAATTTTGACACCTAAATTAAAAATGTAATCCACTAGAAAGGAAGAGTAGGGGAAGAGGAATTACTTGGTCCATATGGTCTTTGATTTCATCACCCGACACTCCCGCAATCACCAGTTGAAGATCAGAGGTAATTTGGTGCAATTTTCACTATTTGGGTAAAAAGCCAAAATGACACAGTAAATTTTGGTTTTATTACTATTTATAGCAGTTTTTACCCACTTTCTATAGTTTTGAATCATTTTTTCGCCTAATGGACTAATACAACAGTGGATTGAGTTGGTTTTTGTAGTTTTCACCAGGGATTCTTGCGGTTTTTAGCATTATGTCGTCTGTTCGGAACTGCAAGCAGTTATTTTCGCTACCCAACATATAGGATAGGTATCCATTCCACCATGGACATTTGCATTGTCCTATAAATGTCACTCATATGCCTTAGGTACGAACCCATTTGTTGTGACACAGAACCCTCCATCTACTACAAAACATGTCATTATCAAGTGGTAGAGACTAACCAAACATGGGTCCCCTAGTTAGATCCTCTACTCCATTTGGTGCCCATGCCAAGATTTTTTCATAGGACCGGAAGTCCCTTATAGCTAATACATGACTTTATGTTGAGCCTCATTTATCACTCATAAAAATGCTAACCTATACCTGAAGAACTCCCAATTGAGTTTGATTTAAGCTCTTTTTTGACTCATTTTCAAAAAGCAAAAATATTATCGAGTGAACTTGTCTCTTTCACACTAGTAAATTGGATTTGAAAGGACGTATATTTGGTACAATTTTATCCCTTTTTCAAACCAAGTAGACTAATATTATGGAAAAGGACATTTTTTGGCATTAAGTTGTGATCACATCTCATGCCCTTACTTGCAGTATTGATCCTATAGCCAATTCTCACTTTGCGTTATAAACCGTTTGCCTCAGTAGTTTTTCATCCTCAACCAAGTAGAGCCTCGTTTATATCCTTCATAATTTGACACTCTATACCTAGGAGGGAACATTCCCCCAAGTTTCCATCTCCCACATGCATCTTTTTGCATTGAACATAGGTATGTTCCACTGCTGGAACTAGTTTTGCTTACTTGCAACACTTGTTTCCTCCTTTGTATCATAGCATTCATTTGACTATGAAAAAACAAAAAAAGACGGGCATGAAGGGAGTATTATCTTCTATTGGCAGCATTTGTGTCGCCTTTGAACAAAGCACAAAGTTATTGAGTCCACTTGTCACCATAATTTTGGGTTTAACATGGCCTTAGGAAGTTGATCTCGTTACAAAGAGTTTTCTCCACCNTACACCATTGTTTTCAGTTGTTATACAACCACCTTAAGGAGAAGAACATATAGGTGGATCAACATTGGATTTGGTCAGATGGTTGCATAGGTCAGTTAAAAATTGATCGTATATTTCAATGGTTGTGTATGTTTCCCAAAAAAATAAAGGTACCACACATTTGGAACTATTTTCAGTCTGGGCATGGGAAAGGGGAGCATGATGGAGTATGTGCATGCATAAAAAGAGCGTTATGTGGAAAATAAATCAATTTCATAACTACTTCCATCATTCGAGATGCAAAATCCATTGTTGAATGGTGTTCTTTAGTAATGGGAGAGGGAAAATGAACCCATGGAGACCAATCACATAGGAAAGGACATGTACATAGATATTTTTTGGAGGTGGTCGATGTAGATCGATCATAGTGGTATGAATGTAAAACAATCCAGGGCACCCATGGATTCCATTAAGTTAGAACATTAGACAATGCAATAGTTGAAATATGGATGAAAAAACTATCACACTTATATGGTCTATGTAGTAGTAATGAATGGGATGATTGTGAATCGACAAACTGGGTTGATAGATGGGATCATGTATCACTCCACATTGGTAAATGTATAACTATGGAATCATCGCAGTTGGAGGAGGACCAATCAAATATTTCAATAGATTATGATCATGTCTCAGATATCGTACCGCCAGGTTCATTGATTCTTTCTATTAAATTTTGATTAACTAGCATTAATGTTTTATGATTTGGTTATTTAGTGTACTCACATTTTGGCACTCCATTTTTTATAGGGAACGTAAATGAAATGGTTTCCCCAATAGATAATGAATGGGGCACTGACTATTCATTGGCACGATGCTTAGAGGGAAAGAAAACCCTCATGCAATCAATAACATACTCCAAAGGCATTGAATTTCTGATTGGGTCGATGGTTATTAAAGGATAATATATGACACAAGATGAATGTTATAGAAATATTTGCCTCGCCCTATGCAATCTTGCACAGAAGGCCTTTCTCCATTTCCCTATGCAGAATTTTTCATCCCTTTTTGCAAATCCCAGAGCTAAAAATACATTTTTTCCACATGTACGCATATTGCCTACTATACAACATGCGTATACACAGGTTGCACCACTACGGCCCACGTACATCGATATTTTTGGCCAAAAATGAAAAATGGTGTCAGGTTCCATGTCACGATAGGAGATTTATGATCCTTGGCCTTCCATATGCTGGAAACGTTTTGAATCGGCCCTTCAGTTCCATTTGAAGGCTATAAATGGGCCAATTCAGAGCTATGGAAAAGAGGAGAAATAATTCAACTTTGAGAGAAAAGTTACTCTGGAGAAATTATTCACTTCATATTGAGTTTGCATCCCTTTGTCCTTTAAGTCTGAACACAGTGATCAACCCCCAATATCTTCCCTTATTGATTGAGAACTTCATTGTCTCTCTTCTATGAGCTTGCCTTTTGTGGAGGATTTAAGTGGTGGAGGCCCAGATGGAAGGAACTTAGTTTCTTAGTTCTGAACCATGCCGACATGGAAGTCTGTAACTTTTTC
>SNQJ01S0005821.1:109813-154769 GCA_010110895.2 Picea sitchensis | reverse complement strand
GAGAAAATGACAAGTGTAACCTTCTTCAGGAAAAAGTTCTTAATGAAGAGTTTGATCTTCCATCATCATGACATAATCATAATATCATCTCGATAACCCAAAATGTGGATAACACATATCCAGTTATATAATTCCCCATATTTACAATACATCATTCCATGCGCATCCTTTCGTACATTTCACCTATGACAAACTCAGACTTACAATTAGGAGCATTACAATACTATTGAGGCCCATATAGATCTCTCCATCTATGAACAACAAGAAATAACCCAGTGAATCAACCTAACAAGTAACTCTATGAAACAACAACCTTTTATTTTTCATCCTTGCTTCCTTTTATACCCTTCTCGACTTTGGAGCTTTGTCTCTATCACTTCTGCTCCACTCTCTCTAACGACTAACAATATCATAGGCTTCTGCCACCTACCTAATTTTCATGTATCCTTTCTGGAATTGGGGAAATCTTAACTACCCCGCTAACTCATATTTTTCCTGCTCATATTTGGGAATATTTCCCGACATTTTCTTTCTTGATTATTGCATGTGTCTTCTTTCTTTTTGGTGTGCATCCAAAACTCAGACTGGTGTGCACTAACAGGACTGGACTTTAGTGTGCATTAATAAAACTTGTCAAAAATTCGTCTGACATGTGCTTCTTATCAATCCCCATGCATGGGCTTGGGTGCATGAAAAAATGGAATGGGTGTGCACAACTTTGTTTATGTGCGTGCTCGATACCCAAAACTTTGGGTGTTGTAATGTTCCCAAACATATTTTCTTGGAACACGTTGAGTTTTATGGTTTCTGGTTGTGGTATTTTGTCAAACACTTTGCATATTTTAGTCTTCTTTGACTTTCGTAGGGTTTATAGTGATGGTTCTTTGTGTGTTTGTAGCCAATAAATGATAAAGATAAAAAAAAAAGGAATATACTCGATAAGATGCAAGACAAATAGCACAAGAAGTAGCCACAAATACCTGAGATCTGATTTTATTTAGATATATCGCTGACCTCATACAAAATGGAGCATATCTGGAATACATATAAGAGAATAGAATGTATTGATGATAATGCCTCCAAGATACAATAGAGAGATGAATATATAGGCTTCCAAAAGCCTCCTCAAGTTGGATACAAAAGATCTTCAAGCTCCAATATTTTCCCTTGTTATAGATGATTGTTTTCCCTAGCAAAATGTGCCCTCACTCACTGTAGCAAGCTAATATTTCAACTTCCTTGAATATGGCCTCCAAAATCTATGAAATTACTTCCAAATTGTAGATCAAGGATGAATATAGCATATGGATAAAGTACGGGTTAAATCTCTCAAATATAACCCTCCAATTGAAGATACCCCCAATGAGTGATGTGCACCTCTTCAGAAATACATGCCATGGTCATAAAAAATTAATAAGCAAGATAAATCCACCAAATATGAGTGATAAATGGCACCCTTGGCCTAGCAAACACTTCAGGGAAGAGATTTGATTTGGATCTCACTTCTCCTCCTCCAAACAATGTGCCCTTCCTGTAGAATTCCTCCTGAAATTTGCCCTGATTCTTCTTCCTTGTAGGAATGCAACCTATAGTTGAATAGTAACTGATATAGAATGGTGAGGGAGGTATATTTCACCTCCTTGTCCAAGATTGGATCAGGAAAGGTGGAATCTTTCACCACCGAGCTGATCTCTAGGGTTTTTTCAGTGAAAACCCTCAAAATCCCCAAGTATCATGGGCTCTCTAGCAAGAAGCCACACATCAAAATGGTAAGAAACATAATGGGAGAATAGAGGCCCCTCTCTCTCTTTTATCCCCCATTTTCACCTTTTCCCTCCAAGTGACTTTTACTTTAATTTTAGTATTCTTTAATTAAATCACTTTATTAATTAATTGGCCCTTTGCCTCTAAAAAGTGATTTATTCATCCTTATGGCTTCTCCGGCCACTGAAAGTCACTTATCATCATCTAATCTCGTAGTTCTCTTCCCCCGGATTCCGATGAGCTGTTACACTAAGAGGTTTCTCCAAGTATTATGCCCAAAATGAGCTTCTTAGTGAAATTAATTAAAATATGACCCATAATAACTCAAAATTATGAAAATCATCGGAATGCAACGAAACCAAAGCCAAGTTGTGTGGAATGGATCCTGATGATGAAATATGATGAACGATGTAATTTGGGCCCAACAAAACCCCTCAATATCTCCTAAAATCGTTGTCACCCCCATCTGGATACTATGGTAAGCATAACACTCTGTAACATAATAATGTCCAAAAATGGGGACATTGGAGTCCTCCCTACTAGAATATTGTTTTTCCTCGAGAAATAACCAAATTAATTTGTATGTGATACCAGGATACCATATCCACCTGTGTGGCCTATAGTAAGCTCTCCTCAAGAGATGAACCCTCCAATTTCTCACCACACATGATACCCAAATTCCCTTGACAAGTAGAATGATCATGTGCACCCAATCCTCGGTCAACTCCCCAAGAAACCACTCTACTCGGATCTCTACCCCATCAAAGTTGGACTACCAAGAACTCCAATCCCTGGATCCCATATCAATATGTGAATTGCGTGCCCTATGAAGTATAGTCCTGTAAGACATCAACATCATGAATCTCTTGAAGATCCCCAACTAACGAAACAAGTAGATACAATATCCATCCATCAAGGAGTATCTCACATAAACCCATCTCCCAACTATCATCTATGGTAGAAGATAAATCCCCTGCTAACCAAGAAGATGATATGTTGATATATTTGATCCTCAACCAAGGATATCCATTCTGCCACAAAACATACTCATCTCTACTTGCTCTCAAATTTCCCCAATAATGGAAAGAATCAATCATGCAAGTCTTTGAAACCCTCATGCACTCTAGAAGAGCACCAAATCCTGCATCACATAGCTAGGTCTCATACCAAGTATCTCGATGCCCAAAAAGATTTAAACCTCTGTCCAAAGTATGTTGACAGTCATGTTGTTATGACCATAATAATTAAAATTGACCTCCCTATCAATCCACATTGTTGTATGTGGATTCCCATGCTCCAAACATGCCTCCATATGTCTCATGACATCATCATCAATATCCCCCAAGGAGAATCTATCTTTTTCCTTTTGATGAGTCTTGAAATGGCCAAGTTGTCCAACCATAGATACATCATGTACGATCCTCAAGATCCCTTATGCTACCTATTGTGATCATACCTCCCGCCAATTGATCTCATATATCACTTCAGAAGCACTTGTCCATCTCTACTCCCAGTCCTCATCCTACTGAGAATCTGAACCTGTATCCATCTCTGTAACATACTCTATCCCATAGTTGAGGAGGCTCTCCATCATGCCCCAAGCCTCATATGATTGTCTCAAATTAACCACCCATATACTACTGTATATAATCCAGACACTCTCGTCAGGTGGTCTCTGCCTACCAACTCTCCATGTTCCCTACCATTGTTTATCTCCCCGTATGTTTTTTTCTATGATGAAAGTATCGGGGAAGGATAACAGAAATAACCACAACTATATGTAGGATTGGAAAGCATCATAGACTTTGGTCAATCCCAAGGACTTGACAAAAATCTCATCCACTAGCACCCATAGTGAACAATCTCTTGTACTCATCACTAAAATCCAAACATCAGGTACAATAGCCTATAACTCCACAAATTTTTGGTCAATCACTCTCCCTCCATCGTCATTCATATAGTTATAGTATTGGGAAGGTTATATCCCAGAACTATGTACTACAACAAGGAAGAGGAATCTCCATGCTCCACTAAGTGTGTCTCCTCCCTGCAATCTAATGCATCCTGTTGAATCTTGTTGTACACCTATGCATTCTCATGTGAGCTATATCTCATCATCATATGCCTCTTTATACTCATGAAATACTTTGTATCCTCCTGCATCATCATGTATCCAAGGTGTATTGTTGGGTCAACCTCTATATGGATGTGTCCTCAAAACACTAATGGAAGTGTCCTCATACCTGCCCCTGGCTCTAGAATCCCCAGGTGTATGTGTAAGACCAATTGTCACAGAACCCCTCATGAATGGTGGTCCCTGTGACACATATACATCCTCCAACGTCTCCTAGTCACATCTCTCCATATCCATTAGTGATCCCGGGTTTCCCTCACGTACCTCCATCAATGGTTTCTCATCTACCAACCCACCAACATCCTCTAGAAAAGTAGTTGAAGTAAACATATGGATCTCTATTGATATAGATGTAGTGGATCCCAAACTAGTCTCATCGGGGCGCTTCTCTAATATGGACCATGATCCTTGAAGGGTTGTCTGTGTGCCTTCCAAGAATCCCCGTGTTCTCTCCAACTCATGAGTGAGTCAGTCCACCTCAATCTTCTTCTCCTTCGGTTCACTGTGATACATCTTGCCAACCTCCAATAGGTAATCTCTATCCATCAACAAATGCGAGTAGTCGGACCTCATCACAGTGACTCTCTCCCTAAGTGTATGGAATTCATCAATGGAAAGCCCCCAATCTGAACTATCATGTGCCATCGAGTCCCTCCAACAATTACCTGCCACCAATGTGTTTGTATCATCAATGCATATAGTGGTTGCCATGATCATGTTCTCACCAACTCTCAACTATCCTATCAAGTGTCGTGACTCCTTATCACAATCCTACCAAGGTGTTACCTCATGCCTCTCACTGCTAGTGTCAATAAGGGAATCCCCAACAACACACTACTCAAAATATAAATCACGAAACTGCCCATTGTCCACTATGCTATTGAGTCCTCCTGTATGCCATTCCACACCATCACCAACTACTATCCCCATCTTAATCACAATGTATCTTGTATGATCAGTTGTATCCTCCTTTTCGCTCACTCTACTAATTTCATATGCACCTGTATCCCATATAGATGTGTCCAGACATGAGACATGGTCATCCCGACCAATAACGAGTGCATCCTCATCACTATAGACCGGTCCTGGAAGTGAGTATCCCATCAAACTGTCAGTCTTTGCAACCTGATATAACAATGGACTCCCCAAAAGAGGTGACTCGCTCTCCTCATACTGATATATATGTATATAGTCAACTAGATCCAATCCATGCCTCTCCTCCTGGGCCTGTAGATCCATATGTCTCTTGTGTTCAATTTCTATACAAGGCTCCTCTACCACCTCCAGAGTGCTAATGATATCCTCCCGTGTCATGTCTATCATAAATTTTCGAGAAGGTAAGGATTGTGTCATTCTCACCTTTAAGGGAGGAACAATATCCCCCATGCATGACCTCATACCAGGTGCTAACACGTATGAATCCCCACAAGTGTCACCACTATGTTGAAGTGTTGATTCCTCAACACTTTTTGATAGGGAAGCTAAGGAACATGTGCTATCATCGTATCCATTCAACTGTCCATCACATGCGTAGGAGTCAATAGCCTCATTAGACTTTTCTAAATAGGCATCTATGGTTGCATCCTCAATGTCATGGTGCACCTCGACAATGTGCACCTTCCCTTTACCCCTACATATGTGATCTGGCTCCCAAGGCACTTTGCAATTGTAGCACAGTTCCCTGCACCTAATGGGTGTAGACTCAATATGTGCTTCCATCCATATACTAGTTGGTAGTAATGTATCTACCTCCTTCACTGCTTTGGCTCTGTTTTCCTCTGTTATGCTGCTCCAATAATGGATTTCTTCCATCTTTTTGGACCAATGTGTAACCTCATATTTTCTCCACTTAGGATTTTTGATGGATACAAATTGTTGGAATGTTACTTGATCCATGAATGTCTCACTAAGGGCATAATATTCTGCATTACAATATATGATCTCTTCTGCAAAATCCAAAAAATCCATCTCTCCTCGAGATCATCAATATATATCACTGGTTGGCGAAGGAAATCCGCTCTGATTATACCACTGTAATGTTCCCACACAGATTTTCTTGGAACATGTTGAGTTTTATGGTTTTTGGTTGTGGCATTTTGTCAAACACTTTGCAGATTTTAGTCTTCTTTGAGTTTCGTAGGGTTTATGGTGATGGTTCTTTGTGTGTTTTCATCTAGTAAATGATAAATATATAGTAGTAGAATATACTTAATAATATGCAAGACAAATAGCACAAGAAATAGCCACAAATACCTCAAATCTGATTTTATTTAGATATATAGTTTACCTCATACAAAATGGAGCAGAAATGGAATATATATAAGAGAATAGAGTGTATGGTTGATAATGCCTCCAAGACACAATAGCGATATGAAGATATAGGTTTCCAAAAGCCTCCTCGAGCTRGATACAAAAGATCTTCAAGCTCYAAGTCTTTCCCTTATTGTAGATGATTGTTTTCCCTAGAAAAATGTGCCCTCATTGGCTGTAGCAAGCTAATATTTCGGCCTCCTTGAAGATGTCCTCCAAACTCTGTGAAAGTGATGCCAAACTGTAGATCGRGGATGAATATAGAATATGGATAAATTACAKGGTCCATCTCTCAAATATAACCCTCCAACTGAAGATAGCCCCAATGAGTGATGCGCCCCTCTTCAGAAATCCATGACATGGTCATAATAAATAATAAGCAAGATAAATCCACCAAAGATGAGTGAGAAATGGCACCCTTGKCCTAGCAAAAAATTCAGGGAAGATATTCGATTCGGATCTCACTTCTCCTCTTCCAAACGAATTGAACGCCTCCAAACAATGTGCCCTTCCTGTAGAATTTCTCCTAAAATCTTCCCTGACTCTTCTTCCTAGTAGGAATGAAACCTATTGTTGAATAGTAATTGATGTAGAATAGTGAGGGAGGAATATTTCACCTCCTTGGCCAAGCTTGGATCAGGAAAGGTGGAATCTTTCACCACCGAGATGATCTCTAGGGTTTGCTCAGTCAAAACCCTCAAAACCCTCAAAACCCCCAAGTATCATGGGCTCTTTAGCAAGAAGCCAGACATAAAAATGATAAGAAACATAATGGGAGAATAGAGGCCCCTATCTCTCTTTTATCCCCCATGTTAACCTTTTACCTCCAAATGACTTTTACTTTCTTTTTATTATTCTTTAATTAAATCACTTTATTAATTAATTGGCCTTTTTGCCTCTAAAAAGTGATTTATTTGTACTTATGGATTCTTCGGCCATTGAAAGTCACTTCTCATCATATAATCTTGTAGTGATCTTCCCTCTGATTCCAATGATCTATTACACTAAGAGGTTTCTCCAAGTATTATGCCCAAAATGACCTTCTTAGTGAAATTAATTTAAATATGACCCATAATAACTCAAAATTACAGAAATCATCAGAATGAAACGAAACCAAAGCCAATCTTTGTGGAATGGATCCTGATGATCAAATATGATGAAATACACAAGTTGGTCCCAATAAAACCCCTCAATATCTCTTGATCTTGTTGTCACCCCCATCTGGCTACTCTAGTAAGCATAACACTTTGTAACATAACAATGTCCAAAAAATGGGGACATTACAGGTGTGCTCAATAGGTACCTAAGTAAACTCCTCCAAGAACCAACTCCACAAAGGAAAAATTAACCCTCCAATAATGTACAATGTGCCCCACCTAGAAGAATGATCCATCGAAATACGCCTTGTCTCCTTCTACCACGTAGGAATGGTGCATGTAGCTAAATAGAACTGAACTAGAATGGTGAGGGAGGAATCTTTCACCTCCTTGGCCAAGCTTGGATCAAAAAAAGTGTAATATTTCACCACCGAGCTGATCTATAGGGTTTGTTCAGTCAAAACCCTCAAAACCCCCAAGTATCATGGGCTCTCTAGCAAGAAGCCATACATCAAAATGATAAGCAACATAATAGGAGAATAGACTCCCCTATCTCTCTTTTATCCCCAATGTTCACATTTTCCCTCCAAGTGACTTTTACTTTACTTTTATTATTCTTTAATTAAATCACTTTATTAATTAATTGTTCGTTTTCCTATAAAAAGTGATTTATTCGTCCTTATGGCTTCTCTGACCATTGAAAGTCACTTCTCATCATCTAATCTTGTAGTGATCTTCCCCCCGACTCCAATGAGTTATTACACTAAGAGTTTTCTCCAAGTATTATGCCCAAAATGACCTTCTTAGTGAAATTAATTAAAATATGACCCATAATAACTCAAAATTATGGAAATTGTCAGAATGCAACAGAACCAAATCCAAGTTGTGTGGAATGGATCTTGATGATGAAATATGATGAACAATGCAAGTCGGCCCCAATAAAACCCCTCAATATCTCCTGAACTCGTTTTCACCCCCATATGACTACTCTAGCAAGCATAACACTCTGTAACATAATAATGTCCAAAAATGGCGACATTATAGGTGCCAACAGTGGTGTAGGAATTAATGATTATATAGGATTCATAGGCTAACAAAGAGGAAAGCATTTCATATACAAGGGCTTCCATGGTGAAGTCCTACACATAAGTAAACTAGTACTAAAGTGTAAATGAGCTTATGAAAAGAAAACCAATGTGTATAAATTTGAATTAAAAAAGGTACCTACTTTAATGCTCTGAAGAAAAAAAGGCTTCTGGATGAGCTATCAAAGAAAGAAAATATGATAATACCCTTTTTAAAGGCTTGGAAAAATTCTTCCAATGATGTAGATCACACACCAATCAAAGTTTGTATGAGCCCGTACGAGGCGAATGGAAAATGAGGGTTTTTCCATAAAAGGAGATTAAATCCCCAAATTCAAATTTATTTGTGCATATTGATTTTACAGAGGAAGAGGAGACCCTAAATATTTTATGACTATTAGAAATTTAGTTATCAAGTTTTAGGTAGGTGGTTTGATCCTCATTTTCATTTCTATCATATCACATTTTTAGGATAGGTCACAATTGGTTATGGGGAGACCCTAGGAAATGTTTTAGGGAGAACAAAAAAGCAGGGCTAGTTTACATGCTAGGAGCACAAAACCCCCATTTTTTGCATTGGTTCAACACAAAAAAATGGGATGTTTTCCACACTATTATGGTACAACATTTTAGGCCCAAAATTTCTAGGAAAAGGAAATTTTAAGGGGAAAAAGTGGTATGTAAATTAGATAATATATACAAGGGAAAAATTATTGACAAAATGTGGTTCTGTGTAGGCATGGATAGGTTCAAATTACTGCGTAGGGAAATTTAAATAGAAGAGATCCATTATGAAATTAGTGAGAACTAGGTGGTTCAAGGAGATTTCACTTTACATGGGTTGCTCAAGTAAATTAAGAACCTACTTATGAGGGAATGTGAGGGGATCCTCTCCCATATTTATATTTCTTGATAGGGATACCAACAATGGTATCCTTTGGTGACACTCAACCATTACCTAAGTGTGGGAGCCAGTTGGAACATTTGGTATAGACCCATGGAAGGATAATGATAGGGTCAAGGATGGTGTCATATATATTGTAGATATTAAGTGCCTAGAGACATGGGCCATTTTTGTGGGAATCATGGGTACCCATGCTCCCCATAGGATATCTGACAGATTGTTGATGCTCATAGAGAGAATCCTTATTGGGACCTACTATGGATAGGAAAATATGTTATTGACAGTTCTTAAGTGTCAAATCACTTCTTGTTGTAGGGCTTTAGGTGGGGATCGTGCTTTTGGGACAGTACTGCATTCATTTTTCTTCAATAAGATACCCACATTTCAACCACATGTCCATATCCAAGTTGGAGGTCCTTAAGAGCAAAGGATGTGATGACGAGGTTAGATTTTGAGATAGGGAAGAGGTAGGGGCCTAAGGATTGTGTTTCACATAGATTTTTTTGCACATTAGGATCAACTCCCGGTTCATATCAAGGACAATGAACTATCAGGGGGACCTAGAGTTACCTCAACCACCTGGATAAGCATGGGGACCTAACAGTATGTATGATGTGATTTTATTTGAGTACATAGAGTAGAATATTTCAATATATATTATTTATCATCAACTATATTTGTATTCAGATGTAGTTTTGTTGAGGTCGGAAAGGAATTCCCACCACAATGTGTGTGTGGAGCTAGAAAAGCTTGGGCCACCAGGTCCAAAGCAAAGGGTTGATCCTAACACTCTTAGGTATCAAGTGATGGAAGAAATTAGAAAGAGGTTATATCAATAACTAAGAGGGGTCTATGAGCATGAGTGGCATCAGATAGATGTTGATGATGCAAGAGATTGTATAGGGGAACCACTCGATTGAAACCCGATTATGAGGAGAGAAGAAATGGATGACCAGATTATCAAATATATTTTCAGTGGATATTGTTCCATTATCTTGTGAAGCTCCATTCAATGGGGATGGATAAAACAATTGTTTTCATGGTCCTTATTCTCCCTAATTTTGGATGTATGTAGCATTCTATGGGTGTTCCATGGATATTTAGAATAGTGGACTCCATGCAAAACTATGTTTGAATTTACAAACACACACATGCATTATGAATGTCATTTTTTACATGAAAATGTGGATCACCAACCTGTATGATTTTATTTACAAATGATGATGCATGTTCGATTAGATGTGAATGCAAAATGTTATCTTATTATGTATGCATGTGTTAAGTGTCAGTATAGAATGTCATTTGCAATAGTATCTATGAAAATATTTTATCTTATAGGAACATGGATAAATGAAATTGATTCAAATGATTGCACTGAAATTTTAACTCATAAATACTTTCTAAAGTGAAAATGGTTATTGTTGGTTAATTTATGGGTATAAATTCCAAACATTGAATTATCAATCAAGGTGTTCATAAAATTTTGAGATGTTGGGAAAGTATATGCATAAATATGCCACTAAAATATCCCTATTAAATTCATTTTACCAATAGGACACCTCTAAGGATCAAGACTAAGTATTAAGGTCATGATCACTTTAGTTTACCCAACAGTCAAACCGATTTCCTATATCCCTATTCAGTCATCAACCAAAAGCAACATATAATCAAAATTAAAATCCCAGAGCACCCCATATCATAAGTTCAAGTCCCATAGCTTAATATTTATTAGGATTTCTGTGTTGAAACCCAATTTAAGTATATGGAAACATGCTTAATGAACAACAAAATACCAGGTGAAAAAAACAATGATCCAATAAATAAAATGATAGGAAATTAAATCTACAAATTAAATTGACATAATTAAATATAAGACTTAAAATAACTATATAACCAATACAACACAGTAAATTTCCAATCCAGGGGGGCCACCTGGTTGGAAAATCATGGTGGAGAAGATACAGTACTAAAATCACAATATGAATATCATTTAAACAACCACAACATTTGCATTCATTATTCAAATAAGAGTTACAATCTTAGAATTATTAAATACCCATCATTATGTCTTCTGCATACAAGATTTTCAATGAAAACTACATCTCCTTTGTCCCTCTATCGATCCCCCATGTATATTTCTACATATCCATATGTATATATCCCATTTTTACAATTAAATTGCAGTTTTAAATAGACATAGTTCTTCTCTGCCTCTCTCTGTGACCTTATAACTGTAACCTTAGGTAGGATCACGACTTATTCTCATGACAAATTGCATGAGAATAACTCTCTCATCCAAATTCATGTTTTCCCTTTCTAGCATTTGTTGAGAGTTTGACCAAACTTTGACCACTCCATTGTGCATGTTGAGTTGGATGTAATTTGGATCTTATAAACAAAAATCCATCTCAAGGTGGTTGCTAACATAACCCATATGCCCAATTTCACCTTAATATCACGTGTATATGAAAACTGACGGGATACTATTGGAATTGTAGATGCCTGCTGCCGGAATTCTCCACCTGTTAAAAAAAGGGTTCATGACAAAATAGTGGTGACATGAAGAAAAATCTCATCTCAACAATTACAAAACATTGGGAATTAAGCTAAAAATGGGGGTTGATTACCTTATAGATTTCCCTACAATATATTCCTTAAAAGGGGAGGATGGGTTGATAAAGTTACAAAATACATAGGTAAAGTGGAGAAAATAGGAGCAAGGAGGAGTTGTAATTATTGTAAAAAGGTGTCCAAAATTGGGCCCAAAATATCCCCCATGCATAAAATTTTGCATGTATTCCATGCAAACATGCCATTGCCTCTAAATTTAAAAAAAAATCTCCTACAACCCTCTCACGCGCACTCAGTTACTTTGATTAGAATGTACATATTTTAGGCGGACACTGCACTCACCTGATGGATCTATTGTCATCTATGAATTATCCTGTGTCTTGGCCTCTCGTTTTATTTCTTGAGTAATGTTTCCTGCTTGTACCATTTCTTAGCTCTCTTGAGCAAGGCCTTGCATTTAGACCAAAGGAATCTATTCTTCTCATTCATTTTAGCACTGTGCACTTTCACAATTTCATTCTCTTGCTTAATATGTCGATTGACGACTTCAGGTTCTTGGAATTATTCTCTTAACCTTCGGATCAACCAGTTCTTTCTTGTCATCCTAAACCAATTATCGGTGTTTAGTGAAACTATAGGGGTGTTCCTTCCATGGTTAATAGATATGTGTTCTTCTTATTGTAGACCATGTTTAGAATCCTCTGATTATAAGGCAGGTTTAGAGTCCACTTGCCCCAAATTATAAAATTCGTTTTAAAATATGTTAATGTTGGCTCCTTGGGATGTATGTTGGGTTTGAGATGTATGTTGGGTTTGAGGTTCTTGGAGACACTCAGGTATGGGGTCGAATTGTCACATCCATTCGAGCTTCCCTTTTCCTGGAGTTGATTGTTATAGGATTCGAAGGCAGCGGAGAGATGTTCCTCTAAGAGAGCCTGGTATGAGGTTTTCTTGGAATGATTACCTTGCTCTGTCTTTGCTTCCATGTTGGTTTCTAGGGTACCTTTTTTACTCTTCTCTTGGTCCTATATTCCATCACTGATCTACTTTCCCTTTCAAGTGGTGTCTCATTTACGCTTTAATATTTCTTCTTTTGTTTCTCATTCCCAGTGGTATCAACATGTTTTATTTCCTCCTCTAGTGTTTCTGAAATGGTTGTCTTCCTCTTATTGACTAGTGTGGCCATGATGCTTTGAGGTGACTCACGTATCCTCATAATTTCATATGTTCCATCCTCCTTGAATTCATGTTGGAATAAGAAATGGACCTAGGCTATCCCTCGTTACTTGAGTTCATCAAGAACGATCAAATTGATCAGGACGTGGTGAAAAATGTCATGCTTTATATTGATAGGGTTTGTCCGAACATGTTGGACCATCTTGTCTATGATTTTCCATAAGAAAAAGGGGAGGTTGATTTCTTGTGTTTGTTGAAAATGCAGCAAAAATATCATATGGTAAAGGAAATTTATAGCATACCTTCCTTCGCAGGTGATGAATCTTTGTATGTTTTCCAAGACCTAATGTCATTCTCCTCTTACCCATGCTCGAGGAATCCCCTTACTCTGATTGGGGTCTTGATGATCTAGAAGGAGGTAATTGTTCCAACTTTGTCCTTTGATTCCCATTCCCTTGAACCAACATTATCCTAATTGGGGTAACCTTGTGGCAGTTGCTATGGGATCCTTTGTGACTATAAGCTCAAGATATCCTATTTCAGCCTTTGTTCCATCAAATCTCTCAATAAAATATCTTGTAACCTTCATATTACACCCCTACATACTTTTACAAAATGTGAGACACCCTACCTTTTGGAACATTTCTTTACACTCAAGTTGTGCTTTGAAGTATTCTTTTCTATTTGGTTCTTATCTAACTATGGTATCCTATGTCATAGTTCTTGTTCCTTACTTGATTTGGACACAATTTTAAAAGATCATAGGAAAAGAGGGAAGATGGGAAATACAGAGCTATGAAGATGAGATGGAACGATCTTCTTGAGGAATGTCAATTTTTAGAGTTTTGAGATATGAATCAAGGAAATCATAATTCGAAAAGGTGGATTGGTTCGGGAATGATAATGATGCACCTGATGTTTTTCTCTACTGAAATTGATGTGACCATGACTGTTGGGTGAAATAGATTTGAATCGTGTCATGTTTCAAATCTATGGTTTATGTGTGAATTCCACATTTTAATTACGTCAAAAAGATTCATCATGATATTAAAAGGCTCGTGGTGAAATAAAAGAATTTTATTATGGTTGGGTATGGAGGTTAATTCGGAAAATATGGATTTTTTGGCACGGGCCACTAAATACACTTAATATTGATTTATCAGAGGGAAGAAAATGCCAAGGTCGTGCATTTTTTATTCTGAAGATTTACTTATGCATTTCTCTTCATAATTGATTTGAGCACGATCGAAATAGAGGCATTAAATGTGATACAATGTAACTAGGTTATGGGTAGTCATAGTTGTCATCCTACGGGTTTTATGCTAGATAATACCAAAGTTTTAGTAATTACTCTAGATGTAGAAACATACCTTTTCTCACCTTACGTGGATTGCACATTATTTTGGAATCTTTATTGAACTTGTTTTTCGATAGCATGTTGGGTTTTTGTTGGCATAAGTTTTCTCCTAGAATTGCAGATATTACTAACCTATCGAGGAGTCCAAATAGGTGAATTTGTCAGAAGATCCAATCCTTGTGTATTTTGAGGAAGAGTTGCCACCTCAGTTTTGTGTGTTCTACATTGTTGAAGGAGAGATATTGTTGCAAAAGAGGAAACTGGTACTACTATTTTGGAGGATGAGGATATTTTGGGCTCTAGTTGAAACAGAAAGTATTTGTGACAAATGTTTGTTGCAATAATTCTAGCAATGTTTGAGGAACTCATAACAACCAGCCCATTATTGACAGTTGAGCATATTACGGAGAACCCGAATTATAGTTAACTTCGAGTCTCCTTATCTCAGAACTATTGGCGCTTGCGAAGTAAATATTGAACTGAAATCAAGCTAATTAGAGCACACAAGTGACTTGAAGGTTAAAATTTTGTTCTCCTCACCCAAATTTCATGCCTGGTTGTCCATTCCATAAAACATTTCTCGATCTAATCAGCGTTAGTGGTTTTTTCTTTGGGAGTTTGATCGACATTTTGACTGTGAGCCTATATCCTTTCTACTGAGAGTTGAAGTAGTCTTATGAATGTGGGAGCATCTATTTATCATATTAAAAAAAACCAATATGATGTATTTATTCCTCGTCGATTGACTATGTAATTCGTCAAAGTGGTACAAGATGATATATGGTAGCAAACCAGTGCTCTGGGTAGCATAGGATTGTTGTAGGGCTGCTAAAAAACATTGTGAGATAAATCCCTTTTATGTATGATGATATGAGTAAGGGTGAACATTAGGATCTCAAGTGATCAAGTTGAGGAGGCTATAACTGACGTGTTGGGAATTACAGTATCAGACTAGCGTGCTACTGGAAATATGAGAAACTATGGAATCAACTTCTTATACTCTGTGAATGGCTGAAAAAGATTAGATAATGATGAATTATGGAGGGTGAGTGCACAAATTTGGTGGACAAAAAAGTGGCAAGCAGGTGGGAAGAAATGCTCACCCATAGGAACATGTGTATGTTCCTTCGAACGTACATGCGCTCCTAATGTTAGAGGTTCGGAAAATACTCAACCTCCACTCAGTGTGCCACATAGGCACGTTGGCATAAATGTGTGATGGCCCTATGAATAACAACAATAATTTAATGTACCCTTGGCTTCTTAATTTACTTTCTCAAAGCATGGTTCATACAAACTTAAGAAGTGATATGCACTATGTATGTAGTATGCACTTGTCGGTAGCAAAGGTTTGAAACTGATCAAAGGCTGAAAATGTGCAGGAAAATAAAATGACAGAAAGCAACTATGAACTATTGCTTGAAGGAAATAACCCAATTTGAAGGTACAAATAATGTATATTGCATGGAAAGAACTTATGCTAACTTCATTAAAGAATACTAAATCAAGAAGATTAAACTAAAGGCAAGAATATGAATTTAATCTAAGCTATGACATAAAGTTGTAATAGAAGTAATGCTACACGAATGCATGAATAAAACAAGATAATTGTCTAACCCTTTGATCAATATCAATCTAAATGTATTTTTATTTTTTATTGATGATTTCATGAAAAAAATTTAAACTAAGTCAAAATATGAAGTTGAAACAAACCTAGAGGAGATTTCTACAAGAATTGTGTAGTTCTACAGGAACTATACATTTTCTACATGAAACTCTTACATGAAGAAAAATGAGGTTCAAAAAGGTAGAGTAAGTCTTTAAAAGCATGAACAAATCTATACTATCAATAAATGGAGTGAATATGAAGTTATTGGCCTTGGGAGGCACCTAAGAGTGCTCCAAAATTCTACTGAACATTTCAACGGGATGCCTGTTGTAGCTAGATAATTAGAGATAATATTAACAAAACCATGGATTAATCATGTAAAGCTATATTAAACTTCAAAACAGAGTAAAATACTATCTAACATGCATGAAAACTACATAAATTGTAATAGGTTCCTTGATCCCTCTTGGATGGGACCTACCCAAGAAGCACAAGGATCCTAAAAGGAAATTTAATGGATGAAGAGAAAAAACATCTTTATTTCATAAATATCATTAATAAATCAAGAGAAAGAATGCTCTAAGTTCTAAAAAAAAGTCTTCACAAAGTCTCCATATAATACATTCTCCAAAAATTATCTATATCTCCCCCTCCTAGACTAGAGGTCTATATATATATCTAGAGAGTTCAACCTCCCTTCCCAAATCAAGGAGAGCAATGGAAAAATGAGGGATCTCATCCCTTTACACCTATATATTCAACTCATGGTGATCATAAGTGTTCATTAATGTACAAGGAGTGATCTTGGAGGTAGGTGGGGACAATTTTCCTTGATCTTTGGCTGGCAGATCCATGAGGGAGACAAAATACCTTGTTTCTAGGGTGTTGGAACCCCTGACTCCTGCAATTCGACCTATTTGGTGGAATATACATCTTTTGATAAAAACATTAGAGTAAAAAGTTACATTATACACAAAAATCCACCTCAACATACATTCATTAAGCAACATGCAAAATAGCCATGACTTACTATTAAATATGGTCAAAGGCAAATATTAAGTCATTTTATGGTGGAAAAATGTGCCAAAGATGAGCCTTTGGAATGGAAAATAAATGGGCTCATCAATGTGTGCACATTCTTAAGAACACATGCACATTCCTAGGAATTTGCACACATTGCTTTTGTTCCCTTTTTTAAGGGACCGTGGGTGTGATTTGTGTCCATTTGCACATTGTGCCTCGTGTTTAACTTTGATTGAGAAAGTAAAGAGGAGTAGAGCACAATATCTTGCAACCATTTCCAACTCATTTGTATGGATTGGTGCATCCAACCGCAATTATATGGACTGGTTCATCCAACCACAATTTAATGCTAACTGGATGAATAGGTGGTTCATGGTCTTTGATAAACCTCCCTGCAATAACAAGGAGGTTCATTTATATCTTTTGAGAAAATTATGGGCAGAATTTATTTTGGGTCACCATGTGAACTAATTCAACATTGGTGATTTCCATGGGGTGGGTGCAGGCTTCGCATAGGACCGAGAGTGTGCTAGGAATCATCCCATGCTAGGTTCTTGTCCCCCCACATGAATTCATATCTCCCCTGCCTATAATCCTCTCGTTGCAGAGGGATTGCAATAGGAACATGTATCTCTATCATCCTTGACTCTGAGTCTAGTGCAGTGTGGTAGTTTCGTTGCACTATATCAGTAGGAGGTGCCTGTTGGTGACATTTACAGATGGGTCATACCTTCAACCCCTAGAGCAGAGTGCAGCAAGGAGAGGGAACATGGACAGAGAGAATTCGTTCATGTGATCCTCATAGATGATCGATTTGTAGGAAGAATTGATATGGTCCTAGTGAGTTGAGTGGACACCAGAGCTTCATGGAGGAGCTTGGTATATTAACCATCTCTATGTTCTTCATCATTATATATTTATATAGTATTCTGTATATTTATTTCGATATTTTATTGTATTATTTTTTGCAGTTTATATGCCCCTATAGTAGACCCTCTACTCTGGTAGATGCATCATTGTCTATCTCCACCATTGATGCAATAGTATAAAAAGTTTGCTCATTTGGTGTACTGTATACACAGGTATGTGTCACATTTGATCAATTCACCACATTCATTTCTTTATTTTTTTACATCCTCAAATTTATAATGTTCTTGTGTTTCTACAGTTTGTGGGACCAAGCAGTGTCGAGCAATGTCCACATGGGATGGGAAAGTCACCTACTTCACATGTATCATGTGTTGAGTTAAATCTCATTTAAATCTCAAATTTATTGTATTTATGTTGTTGAATTTTACTATTTGGTATTGATAACAATATTATTAATATGTATTCAAACTATTGATATTTTCGCCAATTACCGTACTAGTCCAGTTCTTGGGCACCCGGTTTGGGTTACCTATTTCCAATCCAATCATTATTCAAACACTTTTACAGTCTATGGAGGTTCATCACCTCCCACCCCCGCCATATTGCATACTCCATGCATCCTCGGTGGTTTCACCCGCAAGCCACCCACCCACACCACTTCTTCCATCGCATCCATCCATAGTGGATGCACCCATACACCACCCACTACCACCACCATTTCCATATGCGCCATCTACCGAGACAACCATAATAGATGTTTCCCCAGAGCATGTTGTACATCTGAGGGCTCCACCTACCAGTGACTCTCCATCGATGCCCGAGATATTCACGATGAGATAATGTGTTGATGATCATTTTTTATGTATCATGAATGGAATTGATTTTATGCATATTTGTTTAAGCTTCATGATTTTATCCTTGTAACTGATGCAAGGTGGCATCATTGATATATTATGGTTGTGGAGGAGGGTAACACACTTGTGATTCCCGATACCATCTATTGTGAGTTGTCTTATGTTGAATTACAAAGTATCATTTTGTAAGTCTTTTAATTCATTGTGGAAAAAAACTTATAATAATGTTTTTATTTGTGCAGTCTCTGGAGCAACAAACCACACCCAAGCATAAAACCACTCGAGGTGCTTCTTCGAACAAGAGAGGAAATATATATTTTTTGGATGCTCCTAAGGGTGGCGAGGGTGACAGTGGTCAATGAGTAACTAGTGATTACCATTTTGTATCTAGGCCACTATATGATAGTTTTTTATGTTAGGGCACTTATTGTCGTTCTGTATATTGGGCACGACATGCCATTTTGTAAAAAATGTACAGTTTAGACAATGTTGAAACACACACACACACACACACACACACACACACACACACATTTCATGGCATGTTTTTTTATGAAGCTCATTGTTTATGAATTTTATGTTGATGAATGTGGGAATTCCAAAGTGTTTTGATTTCCATTTTTTTTGTTATATATGAAATTGCAAGAAACAAATCTAATCTAAATGGATTTAAATAAATATATTCTCAAAAGATAACTCTCAAAAACAATAAATAGAAACAACTTTATATCTCCATTCTTCTAAGAACTAATTCCACATAAAAATATTGTTACAGGGATATTCCTAGGAAACATAAATTTACATTGTTTTATAAAGGGAGAAACCTACATTAACATCATGAACATGAACAAAATAATCCATGAGTTAAAATCAATGCACACTTTTGGATTATGGATGGCTTTGGGATAATGAAGAGATGATGTGAGGATGAAATTTCAAACTAAAAATCTCCTATAACCTTCAATTTAAGATCTGTTAGTATGATAAGTTGAATAATGTTTTTCAATAGTTGAAAGGAGAAACTCATACATCGAAAGATAGAAAGATCACTTAACACATCAATGTAGATTTTGATGAGTTTCTAGATTCAATAACTTACATTAACTAATATAAACTACAATTACCTTCACAATATTCAATAAATTCACTTATTATAGGAGATGTTTGTTGAAGACTACAAAGACATTTTAGGTTCTAGAAACTATTTCACAAAATTTGGATAGATTTATGAAATTTTGATGAAATGAAATTGTTTTTTCTCAATTTGGTTGAGTATTCAAATAGATTTTGAGTGTATTATTGATCTAGGTGGATATCAATGGCCACCCACCTATTCCAACTGGCTCACATATATTTTTCATCTTTGCATCTTTTTTCTAGCTTTTTCGGGTCCTAAACTTCTGGGGTCGTTTTGAGGCCCTAAACATCATTTTTTGGGCTCGCCACAATCATACTTAAGACATAGTCAACGTGTTATAACATAATGTGTATTCCTTGGACAAACCTTTCCAACGAGATATTATGCACCTAAAACAAAGATTGTATGCAAAAGTTACGACTCCGAGAAGTTGATGTACCAACTTACCCCATCGAGGCCCACATGACTTTTGGCGCTTCATCTCCTAGGGTTAGGGTTTTGGATGTCTAGAGTTTTTTTATTACTTCTTGATGCTAAAAATTCTTGGAGGCCTCATTATAATATACTTAGACAAATGTGTGTATATTCCACATCTCTTCTCATAGATTAGCTACCACCATTCTAGCAAGATTGTTTTCATTCTGCATTTTACAGTTTCAACATATTTCTTTATTGAATAGAATTCAAGTTTCACTTGTATCTCTATTATTGTTCATTGTATCTCTGTGTTAATGTTATAAGTATTTGTTTCATTGTGTTCCTCTCATTAATTTGAATTGGTGCTATCAGAGAGGTACTCTCTTCATTTGTTTCTATTTGCATGTCCCCAACAAGGTCAGGGTATAAGCAATTGGGACTCAAACCAATTGAGCCTTTGCAAGATCGGCCTCACTGAACCCAAAATTCACCCATGGGAGAAGAAAATAGAGATTATGGGGTAGGATATTCCTTTAAAATATTTCTTGAGGAATCCCTCGTGTGTAGGCTCCACCCCTTCAAGGTATAGATCAATTTTTATATTCTTATATTTGGAGGTCATATAGATGTAGATGTTGTAGACAAATGGTTAAACCTTCTAGAAGGGTATTTTTCTATCCATAACTTTTCCGATAGATAAAATATTACATTTGTGCTCCTTAAGGTTGTTCCCCATGTCAAATATTGGTGGGAGAATTTCTTTGAGAAAAAGGAAACAGAGGAATATTCATTATGTGTAGTCGCACCCACTTGCGGTTATTTCAGGGATGTTATTAAGGAACAATACTACATTGTTGGAAGTTATGATGACTTTTATACAATATGGACCACACTGCGGCAGAAAAGGGACCAAACAGTGTCAGAGTTCACCAATGTCTTCCATACCTTACACACCAATATGGGAATCAAAGAGTTTGAGCGACATCTGGTGGTCAAGTAACATGGCGGTCTGCATAGATACACCCATACATAAATGTAGTTTCCAGTCATCTCGTCCTTGGGTGTGGCTTATCGATATGCTGTCAAAATCGAGTAAGAGCTTAAACAAAAGACACGTAAGTTTGGGTCCGTGAACCCCTCACAGCAGAAGTAGGGAAAAGGCAGTCTCAACCTGCAGAAAAAAGGACAGAGCAAGGATGGACAACCTTAGGACAACCATTCTAAGCCGAAAACAAAGAAGGACAATGGGAAGACAAAGAAAGGCACTGGGAAGTGGTGCAAGTTCCATAGGATCCCCTGGCATAACACCATTCAATGTCGCTCAAAGCAGACATTAGTAGTCAAGGTGAAACCCTTTAAATCATATGTTGGTTCCAACTCTGAGTCAAAACCATAAAAATGGAGACATATCATTAACGCCAAACCCAGTGCCATTTTTGCTACCACCAAGATCCATCTTAGTGAACCTAATGAACCAGAGGAAGGTGAGTGCCTATTTTATTCACAGATGTGGGTGAAGGGTACTCTATTGCGCTTCATCATTGATAGTGGTATCCACAAGAAACTAATATTAGAGGAGGTCGTCAAGTGGTTGGCTATGTCGACAACACTGCACCTATAATCGTACACCACCGGATGGCTCTGCCAAGGGAGCGATCTCCATATTAGCCAATAGTTATGCCCACCCTATGACATTAATCCCTTCAAAGATGAGGTATTTTGTGATGTCACCCCCCTTGAATTTTGTGATGTTATTTTGGGCCAACCTTATTTATGGAAACATCATGTTGTATATGAGTCTAGGCCTCGTAGTGTTATTATTAATTTGTATAGGAAATTGTATAAGATACCTAAGGTAGTCCCACCTACTACCATTTCCTTGATCTCTGCCAAGAAATGTAGGAAGGTCACCTCTCAGACTGAGAATTTTTTTTTCTTCATGATTCATGCTCAAAATGAGTGGAAGGTTAAAACCACATCCATGGCGTCCATGGAAGGTCTCTCCATGCAACAGAAGCAAGTGGATAAGATAGTGGAAGAATACAAAGACATATTCTTCTCAGCCACTAGGGTACATCTGCATTGTCAGGTCAAGAATTCAATCAATCTAACCCCTGGTGCACCACTACCCAATGGTTCAGTATATCACCACTCTCTATTAGAAAATGAGGAAATCAAGTTTCAGATCCAAGAGCTTCTCGAAAAGGGGCACATATGACCAATCTCACCACCTTGTGGAATCCCAACCGTGCTTGTGCAAAATAAACACGAGACATGGAAAGTCTGCATTGATTATCAAGCCCTAAATAAAATCACAGTCGGGAACCAATACCCAATTCCCCGAATTGATGATCTCCTTGACCAACTCAAGGGGGAAAAATACTTTAGTAAAATTGATCTGAAGTCTGGCTACCACCAGGTCCTAATAGAGCAGATCGATGTATGGAAGATTTCCTTCAAGTTAAAAGAAGGTCTTTTTGAATGGCAGGTCATGCCCTTTGTCTTGACGAATTCCCCAAAAACTTTCATGAGGATGATGGAAGATAGCTTGTGTCTTTCACCAATTATTTTTTGGCAGTGTATTTGGATGACATCCTCATCTTTAGCAAGAGTTGGGCAGAACACTTGCAACATATTTAGAAGGCTCTACACACTCTGCAACAACACAAGCTATATGCAAATTTGGAAAAATGTTTCTTTGGCGTGAACAGAGTCCAATACCTATGGTACATTGTTGATGATGGGGTTCATGTTGATCCAGCCAAGATCTAGGTCATTCGTGAGTGGTCAGCCCTAACCACACTCACTGAGCTTCAGAGCTTCTTAGGCCTTTCCAATTTCTATCGTGGGTTCATGTTGGAATTCTCCCATATTGCATGGGCCCTTTAGAAAAGTGACCAAGGGTGGTCGCATGGTAAATTTTGTGTGGGGCCAGCCACAATAGAAAGATTTTGATGATTTAAAGCAGTGCTTGTGCTCAGCCCCAGTGCTCTCATTACCCAACCTGTAGCATCCTTTTGAGATTAAGATATATGCTTCAAACTATGTTGTGGGCACATTTCTCACTCAGCATGGACATCATGTGGCATATCATAGTGAGACACTATCAAATATCATTTGTAAGTACCCCACTTATGAAAAATAAATGTACTCCATTTTACAAGCCTGCCACTAGTGGAGGAATTATATTCTCGGGAAGGAGAAAGTCATCCACATTTATCATAAGCCTTTGCAGTTCATGCAGACACAAGGAAAATTGTAGAATGTCTGCCATCAAAAGTGATCCACATACTTGTAGCAGTTCCATATCAACATCAAGTATAAGAAAGGGAGCACCAACTGCGTCGATGATTGCCTCAGTTGACCTCCAGTTGCAGCATTAACCATTGTGCTACACTCTTGTGGCCATGAGACCTATGGATGGTCCCAACTCTACGAGAGAGATCCTAACTTGGACACTTCCTATCATATGTTGGGCATAAACACAACTATCACTAATTTTCATCTTCGAGATGGGTTGTTGTGCCATTTGGTCCATCTCTGTGTCCCATCAAGTGAGTGAGCGAAGATGATTTTGGAAGCTCACTACAGTCAAGTGGCAGGACACTTCAGTGTAGAAAATACAATGGCAGTGTTGTAGCAACATTTATATTGGTCGAAACTTCGATATGATGTCAGCAAGTATATCAAGTCTTGTACGGTATGCGCCATTTCCAAATCGCCCATTAAGAAACAAGGCATATACACCCCTCTTCCTACTCCCGATAGGCCCTGGGAATCCATCTCGATGGACTACATGGCAGTCCTTCCTTCAACCAAGGAAGGAAATGACTGTGTTTTGTGGTTGTTGATCGATTTTCCAAGATGGCGATTATGGTCGCCTGCAAGAAGAGCATCATAGAAGAGGCCATTACCAATATATTCTTCAAACAAGTGTGGGTACAGTTTTGGATACCACAAATAATCATCTCAGATCGGGATAACAGGTTCCTCAACACATTCTGGTCGATCCTCTGGTCATTGATGGACACCAAGCTCACCAAATCAACTGCCTTCCACCCCCAAATGGATGGCCAAACCGAGTTCCTCAACAGGATGATCATGCATATCTTGCGTATGTACAATTCCAAGCATTTGTGCACATGGGATGAGATTATTCCCTATGTTCAACACAGTTACAACAGATCCTTACATATCTCAACTGGACATATCCCCTTTCAGTTGGGGTTGGGATTTCAACCATTGGGTCCCATGGATGTTTCACTACCCATCCACACAGGCATAATCATCCCATTCTCAAAACAAAGTTGAAAAATCCATCCTGTTCATTGAATGAATCCATCACATCCACCAACAGGTTCTTTTGCAGAAGTCCAATGCCAAGTACAAGAAACGCCATGATCAACATCGGGTGCCACACAAGTTTCAGTTGGGAGATAAAGTTTGGTTGCACTTGCGGAAATAATGTCTTACAAGACTCCATTGGAAGCTTTGTCCACTCTGCTATGGAACTTGCACCATCACCAAGGCTATGGGTGACAATTCTTTTGAGCTCAACATTCCCCCCTTCCTTGGTTTTCACCTATTGTTTAATGTGGATCTCCTTCGGCCATACTTTCCACCATTATTGGACACCTTAGAGATAGAAGAACAGTTGACACCGACAAATATCAAACCCGACTGCATGGAACATGCATCCACTAATCAGATCATGGACACACAGGTCAAGGGAAATCGTCAATATAAGCTTCAGCTTTATCATGTTGTCAAAGCAGGGAAACTCCTGCACCAAGGAAAGTGGCTCACCTAGGGCCAAATTCAGCAGAACTTTCCTCATCTGATGGGGGGACTCAACACAATGGAGACCATTTCTTCCTAAGGGGGGAGGATTTATCCAGGTGGATATCGGTGGCTACCCACCTATTCCAACTGGCTCACATATTGTTTTCATCTTGGCATTTTATTTCTAGCTTTTCGGATCCTAAAATTACAAGGTCGTTTTGAGGCCCTAAACAACGTTTTTTGGGCTCACCACAGTCACACATTAAATATAGTCAAATTTTGATGGCACATGTGTATTAYTCAGATAAACCTTTCCAACGAGCTATCATGCGCYTAAAACATAGATTGTATGCAAAAGTTATGACCCTGGGAAGTTTTTGTACCAACTTACCCCATCAGGGCCCACATGAATTTTGGTGCTTCATCTCCTAGGGTTAGGTTTTTGGATGTATATGGTTTTWTGATTACTTTTTTATGCTAAAAAGGTGTGGAGGCCTCATTGTAATGTGCTCAGACGAATGTGCATAGCCGCCACATCTCTTCTTAGAGATTAACTACCACCATTCAAGCAAGATTGTTTTCATTCTGCATTTTATAGTTTCAACGGATTTCTTTATTGAATAGAAGTCAAGTTTCATTGTATCTATGTTATTTTTCACTATATCTATGTGTTAATGTTATAAATATGTGTTTCTTTCATTTTGCTCATAAATCTGGATCAATTATTGCACTAATCATTATAATAATTTATTTAATTTGATTAATTACTTTTTAAGTGTTAAAGAAGTCTATGTAAGTAAAAATAGTTCGTTTTTTCTAAAGTGACTATAAATATTTATGTTACTCATTAATGAATCTCCTATGGTGGAAAATATTGCTAAGTGATTAATTCATTCACAATTAATGGTTCTCAAGGACCTAAATTTGACGAAAGACTGAAGGCATGTCCTAGTTAAGACTTCAGGAACCAATAATATGAATCATGTAGGGTAACATAATCACAATAGAAATAAGAGGGTTGAAACCTCACATTACTCTATCCAAAATGAAGCATGTTTCATTATAATGGTAATCACAACATGCTACAAGGGTTTCTTAATACAAAATCAACACATAAAATATAAGTGCACAATAAAGCCTCACATCAAATGAAAATATACCTCAAATTTTCCATTAATCTTACCAAAATATTGTACAATGTAGCCCAAGAGGAGAGCTCCTAAATACCCAAATTCTCCACCCTTTACAATGGAGAGAGAGCTCTCTGCTTTATAGAGTGAGTCTATTCTCTTATACAATAAAATATTATTATTTTCTAACTAACTCCATGATAAGTCAAATAAATATTATAATAATGGATTAGTTAGATCTCTCCTCAGTCCATGGTTTACCATGTTGCAACATGTGGACATTATCCTTTCCAAATCAATTCTCCCTCATCCAAAAATAGTAGTAGTATGCACCAAATAATTCTCATGAAGGGGACGCACCACCAGAAATAGGTATCAAGCCAATTCAAATGTCAAGTGTCCACATGGAATGTTCCCTCCAAGAATGTGCATGCATGCAACCACTCCACATGTGTGAATTCCAAGGAATCCAAATTCATGGATGAATGTGAAATATGCCAAGTGGATGGAGCCTCCACAACAAAGTATACGATCAATGCCTAGCCTTTCCTTTGCTTGCCTTACTTGCCTAGCCTTTTCTTTCCTGTGCTTGTCTTTCCTTGTCATGCCTTGACTTTCCATGCCATGCCATGTCATGCCCTACCTTGACTTCCCATGACATGCCTTGCCTTGATATGATGTGTCTTTCCTTTCCTTGTCTTGTCATGCCTTGCCTTTTCTTGCCATGTCTTGCCTTTCCTTTCCATGTTTTGCATTGCCTTGCCTTATCTTGGCATACCTAGACCTAGACCTATAGCTAGACCTTGTCTTTTCATGCCTTGTCTTTCCTTTCCTTTCCTTGCATTGATCTGTTTTTCCTTGACTTTCCATGCCATGTCTTGCATTTCCATGCCACTTCTTTCATTTCCATGCTTTTCATTTCCTTGCCTTGCCTTGACTTTCCTTGCCTCATCATGCCATGTCTTACATTGTCTTTCCTTGCCATGTCATGTTTTGTCTTACCATGCCTTGCCATGTCATGACATGCCTTGCGTTGCATTGCATTTCCTTGCCTCACAATGTCATGCATCGCCTTGACATGCCATGCCTTGCCTTTCCGTTTATTTCCTTGTCATGTGGCGGGTCACTAATTTGTCACCATTATTAGCACTTACAGACATCCATTTCATTCATTTTTACTTCCTCTTACCGCTCATTTATCACTCAATTTACCATAATTTCTCGTAAAACACCATATCATACTTATTTATGCCTTAGTAGTTAAGTAATGATCATTTTCCTTCATTTTTAATAAATTAAATATCACTATACTTGATCTTCATTGATGACGGTTTATGAAGCAATTTCCTATAGCAACAGTAACATCACTTATGATGGTAACTTCCAAGGTTGGCATACCAGTGCACCTCCACATAGAAATCCAAAACATGGTTTTGTTCCTAAGATTGAAGACATGGATCTGGGTGGATCAAACCTTACCCAGCTCGCACGTGTGGACCTCCAGCATGAGATAAAGGTATGGACCAAAATTAGCAGTGGTTTTGAAACAACCAACTTTCATCTTGATTTCTGAGCAGATGAAGATGAATCGAAAAAATATGAGACATGCGTTGTGTTTGTATCATGGAAAATTGAATAAAAATTAGGTTGTTTTACAAAATGAGCTAGGGTTTAAGAGATAAGGGTGGTTCTTTATCACAATTTTTTTCCAAATTGATGTAAAACGCAGATTTTGTGATTTTTCTCCAAAAATGTAAAATTCATTTTCTGAGTTTGGGGATTTGGTTCTATCCTTCCCCAACTAGTTTTTAAAGTATGAAAAAGGTGTCATAAGACTAAGATAGGTGGATTCAAGTGATATCATTTGGTTTTTATTGTAAACACTTTTGTAATATGATTTCCTTTCTTCTATCTTTCACGTGTTGATGTGTTGATGTTCGTGTGATTCTGATTTCGTAGCCCAGTGCCTTGTCTAAGGGGATAGGGCCCCCTCAGTCAAGTACTATCTATACATTAGGCATAGGGTTAGCATTTATTTGATTTTTCTTTTAATTTTGTAGTTATCTTATCTTTTTACATTGTTGCAATTCCATATTTCATAAATAGTTAATTGCAATTCATGTGTGATTAATCTTTAGTTTGTTTGTGGTGTGAATTATACAATCATAGGCTGTAAATTGGTGTTGATTTGATTTCCATAAGTTTGTAATCACGGATGTTGTTGCAAGTCTCTTTGATGCAATTCGCGTTGTTGTAAATTTCATGTTGCAACTCTATTGTTGCAGCTCCACTTGCATATTTACTCTATTATGTTTTATTTCATATTTGTGACGGCTTTAGTCTTTAGCAGTTTGGAATTGGTGTTCTATTGATTTTTCAAATTATCATTGACCATACAAACACATAATTGTTACACCAAGTTAAGATTAGCATCACATTTGAATAATTCACCATTAGATATTAGCATAACTTTCATTTTCGCAAGTGTGTTTTACTTTCTGCAAGTGTGACTTACTTTATGCAAGTGTTTTTTACTATCGGCAACATGTGATTTACTTTCTACAATATGTGATTTACTTTCTACAATATGTGATTTACTTTCTGTGAGAAAAATTTAGTTTACACAAGTGTGATTTCCTTTTTCTATAAGTGAAACATTTAATTTCCTGCAATTCAAGTAGTGTAGCTTGGTGACTTAATTAAGTATTTTTAGTTCTTAATTTGTGGAAAATAGAAGGACTACAACTCCTCAATAGTTATAGCGCTACAATTGCATATACGTTTCACAACAGTTCATAAGTAAGCTATGGACCCATATTGATAATTAAATGCACAACTCTTCAGTTGCTTGCTAAATTAATTAGAAAGTAATTGAAAATTCCATCATTTTTTATGTCATTTCCAGGGAACTATCAAAAACGTAGTTGTTGTTTCAATAGTTGTGTGGATTTTCATTTCAATAGATTGAGTAAGGACATGAAAGATTGCATAAATAGAGTAGGAGAAGGTCGTAGTGCCCAAAAAACCTTTAAACATTAATCATGCAGGTAGAAGGGGACGAGGAAGAAGAGAGTTTGGAATACTTCATCGAAAGCTTCTGATATGACTTATAGAGTACTAGAATTCTGAAATCAACCAATGGTGAAGTGACAAGCATTGAAATTGGTAATTTGTTTGAAAATTTTAAAACCAATGTTATTATCTCTTTGTCTTCATAATTGGATGTTTTACAGGTAAAGCAGAAGCACACTCAAGTTGAGAAAGCGCTATCAATATTATTCTCAAGGTGCAGACAGAAGCACCCTTTAAAACAATTCCCTCTCAATAATGTCAAAGTTTTTTGCATCTACGAGAAAGATCACCCTACAAAACTTTGTCCATCGTTGTCAGGATTGAAAGCAGTGCTCCAAGAATCCAATGAGGAGGTTGAGCAAGCCTATTTCATTGCTTATAAGAAACCATGGCAATCCTACCCTTCGGGTATCAATCAAGATCCCTCCTCACTTTTCAATACTTCGAATAACATGTATAATCCTTAGCAAATTCCGTAGAAAATTCAATACATGCAACTCCATGGAAGTTTCCTAATTCTCCCCAGATTCAGTATCTCGCACCATGGTAATAGTGGCCATATCAGTTGAATCATACATTTCCATGTCCTCAAGGATGGTAAGGATCTCCTTTTTAATGGGGACAGTTCCCTATGCAAACTTAGTTAGCCATACAACAACAATGGTTGCAACTCCATTTGAATGCTTCACCATGTAATCCTCCCTTTTGACCCCAACTGCATGTACAACCTAACCCAAATTCAAACAATAAAGCAATTCAACAAATTGAAATGTCCATTTTCCCACCTACTACATCTCCCATATTGAATGTAATGATGTACATTTGAGATCAGGGAGATTTTCACCCTCGGAAACAACCCAAACTCGAAACCAATCTGAAAAATAGCCCACTGATACAACCCACGTTGCAACTCCAAAAAACTCAACTCAAGTTCAGGTTGTTACTCATTTTATTGTTGCTCCTGTTGAAATTTCTCCAAACCCACCATATTCAGAAAAGAACTTGTCAAGTAGGGGAGGGCATGCCACCACAAGGACATTCTTGAATCCTTGTATAAAGTTTAGAATTGTCACCAAGGAGGAGTCTATATCTCAAGAACTTGTAGAAGACCAAAGGATCCATGAACGGAGCCCACAAGAGGGGGACCTAGAAGTTTCTTCTAGTTATCCTTATCAACGTGAAGCAAAGCTCAAAGAATCATGGCCATCATCCAAATGGAACATACATTAGAGCTAGAAATCGAAGAATTCCTTGCACCCTTGTCACAAGACCCAGACCTCTTGTACATTCAAAAGTTTGATGTTACCACTTTTGGAGAAATTCATGGCATGCCAACCAAAGAGGAGAACCGGGAAGGAAAAGACTACATTGAATCATGGTTTCAAGAAATCCTCAGGCCTCACCACTACATCTCGTCCCATCGACTCTAACACATCATCTGGGATCGAGGATAGAGTTTCATAGTTCCCAAGGATATGCATGCATCTATTGCATATTTTATTTTTGTTGATCATGGGAATTCATCAATGCCTCTTGATTGAAGAATCCTGCGAATTGACTCGACTCTAGCATCCATTTGTACTTGCCAAGATGCACTAAGGTACTTTACCACACACTGTCGTCAAAGGTGATTTGACTGCGTGAATGGCTTAATGAACAAACAGTAAATGACCTACTGGCTATGGGCATCAACACATTTATTCGCATGATAAAACTTGTACCTTGGGTTTTGTAGCGGTTGAATACTATGCGGTTCCATGGTTTTAACATCAACTTGCATCTCTCAGTGAGAATAAGAGAAGGATTTCTTTATTTTTAGTAGAAATTCTACTCATCTTTTAACTACAATGATTTATTTTTCATTCTTTTTTAACAATAAAACGGTCTCTATATTTTCCATTCACGGTGAGCATCATCCTTGATCACTCTTAGGATTTGAGTGTTCTCTTGGTCCCAATGTACGGATTTCAGTGTTCTCTTGATCCCAATGTACGCCATTTTTAGATTGCTTTCTATGATCTCATCTTCAGCTACATCACTCCTAGCATCATTTCGACCTACATTAGCTTCGACAAACATCAATCCTTCCATGCCAATCAAAGCTTTCATGGAGGTAAAACTTGAGATAAAATAGTGTGAGTTTTTTATTTATTAAAAGTTTAGGAGAATGTCATGAAAAACCATTGAGCATTATTTCATTCACTTATGTTTTCAAACCAACATTTCCACTTCCATATATTCTCATATTTTGCATACCATCTATTCAAAGTATTCCCAACTGAAGAATAAAAATCATACCATGTTTTAAATTAGTCTTGTTGTTGTCACACAAGAACCAGCGGTAAGAAGAAAAGATATTGTTATTTCTCCACAAGAACCAACAACAGAAGAAGAGAACACATTTTTTCATAGAAGACACACGAGGACATGTTGTGTACTTAGTTTGTGGGAGATAGAGGTTGCTTTGCACTCCATGGGATCTCACAGTGGATAAATGGGATCAGATTGCCAAGGACAAGCAAAATAGATTCATGGTAATTTATCAATATTCACTCATTCGCATTTTTTTTTAAATGAAAAAATTAAATTGATGATATCTTGCAAACCATGAACTAGGTTTTCACAAAATTTGGAAGAAAGAATCACTATAGATAGATGAACAAACGCAATAAATTTCTAACCAACTCAGTTCAAAATTTTTGTGATGTTAAGTATCATCATCGTCATCCATTTTGCCTATATCTCGATATTTGTGCATCATATAGCTTTGATTTTTGGTGTGGAGAAGCATTGGGATAGTAAAAATCTTCCTACAAAATTATGTCGAAACCCAATTTTTATTTTGTGAGAATGGTTTAAAAAGTTTTTTGCTACTCCTATAGCACTTCATGTTACTCACATGTAACATCATATGTTTTATATCTTGGGATCTACACATTAAGTTGCTATGATTTTTGGTAGGAAGATGCATTATATGGTGATCAATATACTCACCAAAAATCTCCTCGTTTTGGATCATTGTTTGCATCAAATGCCACATTTTCAAATCTATCATTATTGTAGCAGCTACTATAATAGATTGTTGTAACTCCACTAAAATTGTTAAAAATCACTTAAGGGTTAATTTTGAAGCCATTGTTTGAAGAGGTTTCAGGGTACTATTGGAAAAGAAGTGTTATATTCTATCAACATCATCAGTTGGGCAAGCATAGTGGTTTTGGTTATTATGCATTGAAAAATGGAAGCAACATTCAAATGGGTCCTTACAGCTTGGTTGATACAAAAGTATTGGGTTGAATGAGGACACACAACATATTCAATTTGGAGGAGATGACGGGTTGTTAATTTGTCACCATTATTAACACTTACAGACATCCATTCCATTCCTTTTCACTTCCTCTTACCACTCATTTATCACTCTATTTACCATAATTTCTCATAAAACACCATGTCATACTTATTTGTGCTTTCGTGGTTAAGTAATGTTTGTTTTCCTTCATTTTTAATAAATTAAATATTATTATACTTAATTTTCACTAATGACAGTTTATGAAGCAATTTCTTGTAGCAACAGTAACAACACTTGTGATGGTAACCTCCAAGGTTGGCATAGCAGCGCACCTCCACATGGAAATCCAAAACACAGTTTTGTTCCTAAGATCGAAGACATGGATCTGGGTGGATCAAACCTTACCCAATTCGCTCGAGTGCGGACCAAAATTAACAGCGATTCAAGCAGATGAAGACGAATAAAAAAAAATCGAGACCTGGGTTTTGTTTGTAGCACAACAAATTGATTAAAAACCAAGTCTTTTTCCAAAATTAGCTATGGTTTGAGAGATAAGGGTGGTTATTTATCACGAATTTGTCCAAATTGATGTAAAACCCAAATTTTGTGATTTTTCTCCAAAAATGTAAAATTTGTTTTGTGACGTTGGGGATTTGGTTCTATCCTTCCCCAATTGGTTTTTATGTATAAATAAGGTGTCATAAGACTAAGAGAGGGATATTTTTGCAATAGCATTTGGTTGTTATTGTAAACTTAAGACTTATGTAATATGATTTCATTTCTTCTCTCGTTCGCGTGTTGATGTGTTGATGTTCATGTGATTCTAATTTTTTAGCCTAGTGACTTGTTTAAGGGGGTAGGTCCCTCTCATTATTAAGATAGTGTATGTACATTAAGTGTAGGCTTAGCATTTCTTTGATTGTTCATTTAATTTTGTAGTTATTTTATCTTTTTACATTGCTGCAATTCCAAATTTTGTAAACAATTAATTGTAATTCGGGTATGATTAATCCTTAGTTTCTTTGTGGTGTGAATTATACAATCATAAGCTGCAACTCAGTGTTGATTTGATTTCCGTAAGTTTGTAATCATAGACATTGCTGCAACTTATGTTACTGCAATTCACCTTGATGTAACTTTCATGTTGCAGCTTCGTTGTTGCAACTTCGCTTGCAGCGTTACTCTATTCTACTTTCTTTCATATTTGTGATAGCTTTAGTCTTCAACAATTTGGAATTGATGTTCTATTGATTTTTCAAATTAGCATTGAATGTATGAAAACATAATTGTTACAGAAAATCAATATTATCATTACATTTGAATAAGTCACCATTAGATATTAGCATAAATTTATTTTTCGCAAGTGTGCTTTACTTTCTACAAGTGTGATTTACTTTCTACAATGTGTGATTTACTTTCTGCGAGCATAATGTAGTTTACACAAGTGTGATTTCCTTTTACTGTATGTGCAACATTTACTTTCCTGCAATTCAAGAAGTAGTGTAGCTTGGTGACTTAATTAAGTATTTTGAGTTCTTGATTTATGGAAATTAAAAGTAATACAACTCCTTAGTAGTTAAAGTACTACACTTGCATTTACTATGAATGACAGTTTGTAAATAAGATACAACCCCATATCGATAATTAAATGCACAACCCTTGAGTTGCTTGCTAAATTAATTAGAAAGTAATTGAAAAGTTTGTCACCGTGCCTTGTCTTTCCATGCCATGACATGCCATACCTTGTCTTGCCTTGCCTTGCCATGTCTTGAATTTTATTGCATTTTCTTGTGTTGCATTGTCTTGCCTTGCCTTGTCATGTCATGCTATGTCATGCCTCGCCTTGCCTTGCCATGCCTTGCATTTCCTTGAATTGTTTTTATTTTCCTTGTCTTGTCTTGCCATGTCATATCATGCCTTGCCTTGTCATGCCATGTCATGTCATGCCTTTCCTTCACATGCCATGTATTTCCTTGTCATTACATGGATTGTCTTGCCTTGTATTTCCATGCCTTTCCTTGTCTTACCATGTCATGCATTGTCTTGCATTTGTTTTCCTTGTCATGCCATGTATTTCCATGTCATAACATGTCATGTCTTGTATCGCCTTGTCTTTCATTGCCTTTCCCTTTCATTTCCTTGCAATGTATTTCATTTACATGTCTTGCTTGTCTTTCATTTCCTTGTCATGCCTTGCATTTCCCTCTGTTGCATTGCATTGCCTTGTCTTTCCTTGCCATGCCATGTCATGTCTTTCCTTTCCATGCCTTTCCTTGACATGCTATGTCTTGTCTTTCCATGCCATGCCTTGTCATGTCATGTCATGCCTTGTGTTTTGTTGTGTTGCCTTGCCTCGCCTTGTCTTTCCATGCCATGCATTTTCATATCCTTATAGGTTAAACACAAAATTTCAACCAATTTAACATTCAACCTTCTTTAAATTGTTAACTCTCTAAATGCTTACTTAACACCCTTCAATAAAACAGTAACCTGATTTAGGTATCCTTGTTGAGTTTACACCTCTAATTATTGATTCCTTTCACATTATTAAAATCCATACCAAACCAAAATGATGATTAGCATCAAAGTGTTTGAATAGGTAAATAATTGCTTGAGATAGAATGCAATGCAACATATGATATATATACAAAATATTCAAATGATTTCAGTAATCATAGATATTCTTATACACATTTACACATAGATAGCATAAAAAATTAATAACATAAATAATATAAAACTCTTTTAATAACAATAAAATTATGAATTTCATGTAATTACCATATTTAAAATGTGTTGTGTATCATGTACACATTTTAGAATATCAAGTCTAACCACAATTCATCTAAAAGGTAATTTCATTATGATATTCATAAAACTAATTGTTTGTAAAAATATAGTTATTTTCATTGTTATAGAGAAATTATTTTCCTTTGAGTCGCCCACTAGAAATTTGTCTCTATAATCATAAACACCATTAAATTATTTCCAAATCCAATTAACTTCTAATGAATTTGTTTTCAAGTTAATTCAATAAGAAAATAATGGCAATCATGTATCATATTATTTTTTTGCTTAAAAAAAATAATGCTTGTACTAAATGAACAAGTTTAAAACCTAAAAATTACAATCAAATGATTCATTAAGCATGTAATAAACATGGATTATCATAATTAATAGGATTTACATAGAGAGGGATGTCATTAAATAGGTTTATGTTCCATCCTTATGGTGTAGTCTCATTATATTATTGATCCATAATTTATTTTGGATTGCATGAAAAAAAAACATAACTTCAAGGCCTTATTTAAAATCAAATAATTAAAAACGAATCCTTCAAATCAATAAATTTTATAACAAGATATAGCATGTAGACCTAGACCTAGACCTTGCCTTGTCGTGTCTTCCCATGTTTATCCTTGCCTATAGTTTTCATGTATTGGATTTACTTGATTTTCTTTGTCTCGCCTTTCCATACCTAGACCTAGACTTATACCTAGACATTGTATTGACATGCCTTGTTTTGCCATGGTCTAGGTTATGGTAATGGTGTAGGCCTAGGTCTTGGTCTTGTTCTGGATCTAGGTCTAGTTCTATGTCATAGTCATGGTTTAGGTCTAGGTCCATTGCCAACATGTCCTTGAATGGCTTGAGGAAACGAGTTTCAACTCACGATAAACTATAATCAGGCCTTGGATGGACTAACCATCAATTGGATTTGATCTGAGGCACCATGTTTCAGCGAGTGGGGTCCCTCCACTGTCATTGTTTTTCCCAAATAAACATTTGTTGGAGGATATTTGGAACTACAGTGTTTCTCAGTGAGGCACCATGCAATTTCTGATCAAGAGGTCGATTTTCAAGAACACTGTGTCGGGTGATTATGGATAGTTTAGTCACGTGGGCCTTGGCCAAATAGACATGTGGGAGCTTACGAAACTCTATTATGCTGCTCGGTTTGGATTTTATGCCCCCGGACCAAATTTCCAACATGTCCCTAAATGGCTTGAGGAAGGGAGTTGCAACTCATGATAAAAAATTAATCAAGCCTCATATGGATGAATCGTCGGTTGCAATGGATCCAGGGCACCAGGTTTCAAATAGTGGGGCCCCTCCGTTGTCATTTTGTTTCCCAGAAAAGTGTTTGTTGGAGGATCTCCAGATCTAGGGTTTCACGCAGTGAGGCACACTGCAATTTCTAAACAAGAGGACGATTTTCAAGAACATTGTGTTGGGAGATTATGGGTAGCGTAGTCGCATGGGACTTGGCCAAAAAGATGTTTGGGGGCTTACAAAACTATGTTATGCTACTCGGTTTGGATTTTATGCCCTCGGATCGAATTGCCAACATGTTGAATGGATTGAGGAGGTGAGTTGCAACTCGCGATAAAACTTTAATCGAGCCTCAGATGGATGAATTGTCAATTGAATTGGAATCGGGACACTAATTTTCATCTAGTGGGACCCATCTGTTGTCATTTCATTGCCAAAAAAAGTGTTTGTTGGAGGATCTTCAGAACTAGGGTTTTTCTCAATGAGGCACAGTGCAATTTCTAAATAAGAAGTTGATTTTCAAGAATATTGTGTTGGGAAATTTTGGGTACCATGGTCACATGGGCCTTGGCTAAACAGAAATGCATGAGCTTATGGAACTATGTTATGCTACTAAGTTTAGATTTTATTCCCCTAAACCAAATTTCCAACATGTCCCTTAATGGCTTGAGGAGGCAAGTTGCAACTCGCGATAAAATTATAACCAGACCTCGTATGGACGAGTCATCAGTTGCATTGGATCTGAAGCATCGGGTCGGGTTTCAACGAGTGGGGTCCCTCCGTTGTCATTTCATTTCCTAAAAAAACATTTTTTGGAGGATGTCTGAAACTAAGGTTTTTCTCAATGAGGCATAGTGCATTTTATGATCAAGAGGTTGATTTTCAAGAACATTGTGTCGAGAGATTATGGGTAGTGTGGTCATGTGGGCCTTGGACAAACATACATGTGAGAGATTATGGAACTCTTTTATGTTTCTCAGATTTGATTTTATGCCCCTTGACCAAATTGCCAACATGTCCCTTAATGGCTTGAGGAGACGAGTTGCAACTCACGATAAAACTCTAAACAAGCCTCGAATGGACAAATCGTCAGTTGCATTGGATCTAGGGAATCAGGTTTCAGTTAGTGGGGCCCCTCCACTGTCATTCAGTTGCCTGAAAAATAATTTTTGGAGGATCTTCGAAACTAGGGTTTTTCTCAGTGAGGCACAATGCAATTTTTTATCAAGAGGTTGATTCTCAATAACACTGTGTCAAGTTATTATGGATAGCGTCATCGTGTGCACCTTATCCAAGAAGACGTGTGAAATATTACGAAACTTCATTATGCTACTCGGTTTGGATTTTATGCCCTCAGACCGAATTCCCAACATGTCCATGAATGCTTTGAGGAAACAAGTTGCAACTCACAATAAAAGTCTAACTAGGCCTCAAATGGACAAACCATCAGTTGCATTGGATCTGAGGCACGGGGTTTCAACTAGTGAGGCCCCCATTGTCATTTCATTTCTTGGAAAAGAATTTGTTGGAGTATCTTCAGAACTAATGTTTTCCTCAGTGTGTATTATGTATAATGTCGCCGTGTGAGCCTTATCCAAGCAAACGTGTGAAAGCTTACGAAACTTCGTTATGCTACTTGGTTTGGATTTTATGCCCTCAGACCGAATTGCCAACATGTACATGAATGGTTTGAGGAAGCGAGTTGCAACTCACAATAAAACTCTAACTAGGCCTCAGATGGACAAAACATCAGTTGCATTGGATCCGAAGCACCAGATTTCAACTAGTGAGGCCCACGTTGTCATTTTATTTCCTGGAAAATAATTTGTTGGAGGATCTTTAGAGCTAAGGTTTTGCTTAATGCTTATTATGTGTGTTTAAAAATTTAACAGCTTGTAAGGCTAGACATGGAAAGGTTAGTCTAGGAAAGGCATGGAAAGACAAGGCAAAGAAAAGCAATGCAATGAAAGGCATGGCATGGCATGGAAAGGCAAGGTAATTCAACGCAATGCAAGGAAATGCAAGCAATGGAAAGGCAAGGAATCTTCAACCAATGCAAGGAAAGGAATGGTATGGCAAGTCATGGCATGGCATGGCATGGAAAGGCAAGGCAAGCAAAATGAGTAATGGAATGGCAAGCGTTACATGCATGGTATGGCATGGAAAGGCAAGGCGTGCAAAGGCAATGCACACGCAACGCAATGCAACACAACGCAAGGCGTGGCATGGCATGGAAAAACAAGGCATAGCATGCCAAGGAAAGGCAATGCAATGCAAGGAAAGAGAATGCAACGCAAGGCATGGCATGGCAAGGAAAGGTATAGGTATAGGTATGGCATGGAAAGGTAAGGAAAGACATGGAAAGGCAAGGCATTGCATGGAAAGAAAAGGCAAGGCAAGGCATGGCATTACAACACAAGGCATGGCAGGGTAAGGAAAGGCAAGGCAAGGCAATGAAACACAAGGAAATGTAAGGCATGGCATGGCAAAGAAAGGTCTAGATATAGGTATGGCAAGGAAATGCAACGCATGTAAAGGAAAGACAAGACATGGCAAGGCAAGGCATGGCATGGCATGGCAAGGAAAGTCAAGGAAAAGAAAGGCATGGTATTAAGAAACCCTTGTAGGATGTTGTGATTGCAATTACAATGAACAATTCTTCATTTTGGATAGAGTAATGTGAGGTTTCAACCCTCTTATTTCTATTGTGATTATGTTATCCTACCATATAATAAACCCAATTAGCAAGGCAAGTCAAAGCAAAGCAAGGCAAGGAAAGGTAATGTAATACATGGCAAGGCAATTCAAGGCAAGGCAGAGTAAGACATGGTAAGGCAAGGCAAGATAAGACATGGCAAGCCAAGCCAAGACGAGACACAGTAGGCAAAGGCAAGGCAAGGAAAGACAAGGTAGGGAAAGGCAAGGCAAGGCTAGGAAAGAAAAGGAAAGGAAAGGCAAGGTAATACATGGAAAGGCAAGGTAAGGAAAGGTAAGGTAAGGCAAGGTAAGACATGGAAAGGAAAGGAAAGGTATGGAAAGTCAAGGCAAGGTAATCCAAGCCAAGCCAAGCTGAGACAAGGTAGGGAAAGGTAGCGCAAGGACAGGCTAGGAAAGGCGAGACAAGACAAGGTAAGGTAGGGAAAGGTTAGGCAAGGCTAGGCGAGCAAATGCAAGGCATGGCTAGGAAAGCAAGGCAAGGAAAGGTAAGGGAAGGCTTTACATAGTTCCATAACAACAAAAAAGAACCACAAAATACAATAATACCATAACAACCATAAAATAAAGCCAAAATTTCAATTATTCATTTTACATACCTATAGTCATTCAAGTATCCCATTGATATCACTTCTAATACTAATGGTCTCCATTAACTTCTCATGTTGAGAGTAAGGAAAGAAGTACCATACCTTTGATGAGTTCTTACTTGGCATTGTTTGTAATTGGAGGTTTGTACCAACAACCAAATTCGTAAAGTGGTATACAGCTTCACATGGTCTATAATATTGAAATACATAACCATCTTTCTTTCGTTCTCTTTGATTTTGTGTCAGATATTCACCTTTAATAATCATCGACTCAATCAAAAATTCAATGCCTTCAGATTTTGTTATTGATCGCATGAGGGTTTGATTTCCTTCTAAGCAACATGCTAGCCAATAGTCAGTGTTTCATTCATTACCTCTTGGGGAAACCATTGTGTGTATGTTCCCTGCAAAAAATGGAGTGCCAACATGTGAGTCCACTAAATGACCAAAGCATAAAACATTGATGCTAGTTATTCAAAAGTTAATAGAAGATTTCACCAAACCTGGTAGTACGATATCTAAGACGTGATCATAATCTGCTAAAATATTTTTTTGGTCCTCCTCCAACTGGGATAATTCAATAGTTATATGTTGACCATTTGGGAGTGATACATGATCTCATCTATCCACCTAGTTTGTGGATTCACAATCATCACATTCATTACTACTACATGTACCATAGAAGCAAGAGAGTTTTCTCATCCATATTTCAATTATTGCATTGTCTGATTTTTGAACTAAATGGAATCCATGAATTCCCTGGCTTGTTTTTCATTCATACCACTGTGATCGATCTATATTGACCACCTCCCAAAAATATCTATGTATGTGTCCTTTCCTAGGTGATTGGTTTTCACAAGTTCTTGTTTCCTCTCCCATTACTAAAGAACACCATTCAACAATGGATTTTGCATATCAAATGAGGGAAGTAGTTGCAAACTTCATTTATTGCATGCGTAACACTCTTTTGATGCATGTGTATGCTCCATCATGCTCCTATTTCTTGGGACCGGACTTGAAATGGTTCCAAATATGTAGTACCTTGATTTTTTTGTGCAACATACACAACCATTGAAATACACGATCATGTTTTAACTACCCCACGCATCCATCTAATCAAATCCAATGTTGATCCATATGTATGTTCTTCTCCTTAAAGTGATTGTAAAACAATTCAAAGCAATGTTGTATGTAGGCTAAGTCAAGGCATTGATCATCGCTTATGTAGATGTGATACTCCTTTAATATACCTCTATGTTCTTTGTTACTATCCGTCACATGCATGTATGTGATATGAACCATTATACTAACCTTCTTTGAGTGATAATATTGGATTTGATTCTCATTTTGTGGTTGAAGGGTGTAATTCTCAGCGAAATCAACCACTGATAAGACAGTACCAACGGGAAATGTATCCATGCATATTTTAAAATGTTCTTCATTCCATCGAGCCACATTGAAATGATAAACATATTTTCGTGCATTTTCAACAAAGTCCTTGATGAAGTCACATACTCGTACCTAGGAAGTCACCAATTGTATATTTTTTCTTACCCGTCCTCCGTCAATATCATATGTGACATATTTAAAGATTTTCAAGGAAACCTTCTTCCTCCCCAATTCATATTCATTGCTTACATGGATGTACTTTTTCAGTAATGTCATTCCACCGCACCTTGGGCATGTCCCATTTAAGAATTTTTTTTGATAAAATGTACAACTCTTAAGTAGTATACACAAGATGTTGTGAATAAAGTCTCTATATGACGATGGCGGAAATATAACTTAGCATTCATGCACAAGGGTGTTATGTGATACACAAAAAATATGTGTGTGTGTGTGTGTGTGTGTGTCTATGTCATAATAATAACCATACTCAATGTGATATCTACAACAACATGTGTTACAAATTGTGTTTATTCGAACATACCAAGACTTGCATTTAAGGAAAGATTTTTGGCCCAAGATTAGTGCACTATGTATTTTCATGAATATCTCATACAATTGTGTTTGTGTAATGTTAAGAAAGTGTTTAATATGGGGTTCACGTTCCCTATATCCCCTTCTCAATTTTAGTACATATTTTTTATTGGAAGAAGACCTAGTGTTCTCATGCTAGAAAATTTGTACTAGTCCCTTAACTGCTCCAATTAACTTCATGTCATAACGAGATAGTCTACTAGTGCAAGCCCGCAAATCTGTTGGGCCACTTGTGTCGAGGTTATCTCATATTTTAGAATATTTTCTAAGGGTTTTGATATTTCATTTCATGAGAAGAGAGGTTTGTTGGAGCAAACAATGTTTTCTTGTGATATTCCGAACAATTTATTGTGAAAAGACACATCAGGATGCATTACGGTCTTTAGAATGAGATTTATTACCAATTTTTTGAAAAGTATCCACAAGGTTTCTAACAATATGATGACTTGTTTCTAAACTTTTGATTGTTTTAATGTCTAAAATTATCCTAACAATAGTCAAACTTCTAGATTTTAACAAAACCAAAATTAATTGATATTTAGCGGCATCAAATTTTTGTTCAAAATATTATTTAATGATTGTATAAGAATGATAATGAATAGTTCAGTTAAGTAACTTACCTTCAGGTGATGCTATACCACTTTCATCCCCTTGAATGTGTTTAGGATTTCTTCGTCGCACATTGTTCAATCTAGGTAGGGACGATGAACCCATATCCTTGCACTCTTGACCTCCATGCTGTAGAGTTAACAATGTTGCAGTTATTTCCCCTTCAATCACTGGAAAATCAATTATGGGAGGAGGGTGGACATGCACATGACTTGTTTCTGGAACGTCTAACTATCCAACAAGAGGGTTCACCAAAGGAACTTCTTCACCAGAATGTTGTGCACCAACGTTTTCTCTAATTTCATCCATTGTATAATCAGCTCCAAGCAAATCCTCCATCATTTGATCATCCACAACAACTTATCTTGATAAGATATTTATTGGAGGTACAATAGAAGTCTGAACTAGATTGGTTTCTATTGAAGTCTTGCGCTTTGTTTGTGGTGATGGAGAAGAAATAACAATTGCATATATTCTGCTAGAAATTGTATTGCCCTCTTCTGAAAGCCTATGTTTTGATATACGTAACCTTTTCTTTCCTCTTTATTCATTTACCTTTTCAATGGGTATTTCTTTTCTCGAGGACTTTCTTGTAAGTTTTAAACCTATAAAGTAATTAGCAATGCAAACAGATTCTTAATAAAAATAGAAAGTAATCAATAATTCATACACATAGTACATAGAGATTTACGTTGGAAACCCTTAATCGAGAGAAAACAAACCTTCCTTGGTGTCGCACATCTCAACTCTTCATTGTATTAATTTCACAATTCACAATACAATATATAGACAATATTTTAGGTATTTCACATGGACCAAAACCCTAATCCCTCAATATGAGATTAATTTAGAAAATCGCTAAAAATATCAAACATTGCCCAAAAAAAATTCGACACACTTGCCCAAACATTTCGTGTAACTAGAGGAAGGTGATCCTTCTCCCCCTAGGACCACACTAGGAAAGTTCCCGGCGCACATGACAAAAATAATGAAAGGGGGAGGGATCGTCAGACACTTTCTTCAAATATGGCGCACCACCCCCTCCCCCGACACACAATGGAATATAACACCTACCCAATGTTCTCCCGCTTATTGTTTTCTTTGCATATTGGGGGTCACATGATTACATAGTCAACAATCTAGGGTAGAAATGCCCATTGTTTCTCTACACCATGCGAACTTCTCGATTCTCATAAACTTTGTCAATGAATCTAAAACATTCTTCAATGTGTCAACCTTCTCCAGCAACACCTTCTTGTTTTCAACCATGTATCTCACAAAGTGATACATCAATATGCTTTGTCTTTGAATGATAAGTTGGGTTCTTTTCCAGGAATATTTCACTTTGACTGTCGCAATCTAACCTTACTACTTGTTATACCAACCCCATACCTGAACACAATCTTTGTAACCATATTTCTTCCTTGCATGCATGAGTGGTTTTCATGTATTCATGACTTTTGTTCATCCAACTGATTGTTCTTGCATATAAGTTTAACACATACCCACTTGTAGATATTCTACGATCCATATATCCAACCCAATCTTCATCAACAAACTCATTTATGTCAAACACTTTTTCCAATCCTGGTCTTCCTTGGTAGCACAATCCATAGCTAGAAGTGCCACGCAAATACCTAAAAACCCTCTTCATTGTTGTTCAATGCTCCTTCTCTAGTTTTGACATATACCTGCTCAAAAATCTCATTTCATGTGCAATGTATGTTCTAGTACAAACCATTGCATACATCAAACTATCAACCGCACTAGCATATGGAACATGGGACATGTCATATTCCTCTTCATGTGTCTTAGGACATTGATCTGCAGATAACTTTACACCTATAGGATTAGGAACCTTGATCGGTTTATTTTCCTACATATTAAACCTCTGCAATATCGTATCAACATATTTTCTTTGATTCAACTAAAGTTTCATGTTTGTGTGATCTCTTTTAATTTCCATTCCCATAATGAAGTTAGCAACACCGAGATCCTTCATGTCAAATTTGGAGGATAGTTGTGATTTCACCTCTTTGATAACATCCATGTTATTTCCTACCAACAACATGTCATCGACATACAACACTACATAAATGAAGTTATTACCAAACAACTTGGAATATACACAATGATCAGCCCTGGAACATATTTAACCTCTCTAAAAAAAACTTCTTATTTTTTGGGTTCCAAAGTGTTGAAATTACTAAGACAATTGAGAGGGGGGGGGTGTGAATCAGTTGTTACTGTAAACAATTTTGAGTCTATTAAACCATTTTTAATCTTTCATCAAGTGACCATCAATATTATACATCATATGAACAACATAAACAATGAGCATCAATCACACATAAGATATACACAGAGACAGATTTTCACGAGGAAACCTATAAAGGGAGAAAAAAATTTCTTCTTCGAAATGATAGG
>SNQJ01S0005821.1:63881-75462 GCA_010110895.2 Picea sitchensis | reverse complement strand
TTATCCCCCACTTTTAGGGATAACTAGGAGATCATGTCTCGAGGCCCACAGGTCCTAGACATGGAGTACCGAGAGTCGGATCGACTTTAGCATGGCCCTGGAGGGCCCATCTTTTCTCCCTTTCAGCGCCTCTACCTTGCCAACAACAACATCATCCATCACCATCGGCTTGGTCTTGTGTCAAAGATGGTTCTTGCTCCATGAGGTAATGAGTTCGGGTATCATGGTATGTGTGACTCTGATCATCAAAACCTTTGAATATGTGCATTTGATTCCTTTTGTTTCTAACAAATGCTTGGATCTTATACTTGCTTACTTGACCATGTCTGGGGGGAATGACAGGATGCCCTAGTAAGCCTGTGTCCATAGGTTTTGGTTTGCCACTGGGGGGATTTCTGAAAATCCATCGTCCACTCCTTTCATATTACCACTTTTTCATCTTGCTTCCCGCTCATCTACCCCATTGCATTTGTCCAGGCATTGGTTTGGCCAATCATTTGAGGGTTGCACCTTACCTTGTGGGAAGAAGGGGCTAAAGGCCCACAAGGTAAAAGCAAGCCGACAAAAGATAAAAGCCTAAAAATAAAACCTCGAGATGCTTCGCCCAGGGATCCCCGAGAAAGCAGTAAAATGCTTCTCAGCAAGAAACAAAGGGGACCCATAAAAATAATAAAACAAGACTTAGTCAGAGGATAGGGGGTCTCATCACGAGCCAACCTATTAGGTCCATGGGTACCTAGCAGTATGACACTACTAACAGTTGGTTACCACGCCAGGGTAGCGACTCTTGGTTGCATGGCCAAGAGAAAGGGGGTCTCATCACGAGCGAGCCTTCTCATTTCTGTGAAAGTACTTGTGGGTAACGCTGTCACCACTAGTCACCACGCCAGGGCAGTGTCCTCTGATTAGCTTCTTGAAGAAAAAGCAATAAGAATAAAGAATAAAATGCATGAATGGGCTTGGAAACAATTGCATCCAGGACAGGTGCAACTCGCCTTCTACAAAGGCACCCACAGGTAAAGCTTTTCATTCCCCTGCTTTCACTGCGCCCATTGTCAGGACATCCCTTATCCACATCACCCACTTACATGGCTTAGATTTAGTCTTTTCTAGGAACTTTCCTTTTCCAGTGGACACTAGCCCAATAGGACGCCCTGTCACTTTCCCAGACTTGTATTGCAGGCTTGTATAATGTTTTTGAGCTTTTAAACTGGGGTAATAGGGATTTTATGCACATGTTTAATAATATTGATGATGAGATGTGATTGACATTGCTATGATCCCTATGGCTTATGAGCCCATGGAGGGCGTAGCTGTTGATGTACAGGATCATGTCCGACGGACAGGTACCATGTTGGACAGGTACACATGGGGAGATGATCAGTTCGGACCTCCATGGGGCTGAAGTGCCCACCAGATGGATGCTGAGACCCCAACAGGGGGCACAGACAGGACAAAGGGGTTTGCACCAGAGAGGACTTCTTGCAGAGGCACCTTGGCAGAGCTTGACCTAGGGGGATTGTGCCCTTTTCAGTGGAACGTTGGCCTTGGAAGGCCTAGGACGTCACCCGGGAGGTTTGTGACGTCATCCTTTCTTCATGAGCGTTTTGGCAGATGGATAGGGTAGTTTGGCACGTGTGGCAGCTTGGAGAAGCCCAAGGAGGGCTAACGTTTTGCTTCAGGAGGCTGCATTTACCGTCAAAGGGGCTAACGTCACCCTAGAAAGGGGATGACGTCCTTCTATTGCTTGATTTTTTAATTTAAACATTTAATGTAAAACAATTTGATTTTAGTATTTGGCCTTGTCGACCTTTTTATGACCTAAAAAGTAAAATGAGGTCATTGTATTGTATAAATTGAGGGTTTTTACCTTCATTTTTTCATCATCTTTCACTCACTCATTAGTGAGGTCTGAAATTTGCACTATCTTTGGAGTATTTGCTGAAATTGTGAGGCGCACTTGTTGAAGGAAGTCTTTTCTTGACATTTTTGGCATTTCTCTTGGTGGAAGGTATTACAACTAGGGTTTGCTATATGATTTCTTAGTTAAATGTAAGTGAATTTCTGCAAAACTTCTTAATTGAATGGTTGTAGTATTGTTTATCTTGCATTTATGGTTATAATTTGCTGAATTAAACCCTAGGTGACAAGCACACATTGAAGGTCCTTGTCTCATGTCCCTACCAAGGTTTTAAGCCATTTTATTTGCTGAAGTAAGAAAGAGCCTTGCCTTAGCAACACTCTTTTCTTTCTTTCTAGCCCTTGTTGAAGAGGATTGAGCCTTTCCATAGCAACACTCCATCCATCTTCTTCCATGCTAGCCGTTTTTCTTATCTATTGAGCTAAGAAGGAGAAAACGCATCAAGGCCTAGTTCCCCTACACCTTGGTGAGCCGATTTTCCCTAGGGTTTGCCTAGTAAAGCCTTGCCATAGCAACACGTTACTTGCAAAACCTGTTGTCTTAGTTTTATGCGATCTTTTGAGCTAGCCGTTTTTACCATTGAGTTAAGGAACGAGGAGAGAGCACTGAGGCCTAGTTCCCCTACACTAAAGTGAGCCTCTCTCCCCTAGGGTTTCATCCTTGAGGCCTTGCCATAGAAACACCTCAAGGTTTAACCTTCTTGTCCTTAGTCTTACTATTATCACTTGATCCTTCAACTCTTGCGTCCTCCTTTAGAATCCATATGCCCTAGGAACGCACTGATCTAAGCTCTAGTGTGATCTCAAAACAACTTCTAATACTTTGAACAAACCCTAACTTTACTAACCCTAGCCTAAAACTAATCTTCTAACCCTATTTGCTGCCGTCATCTTTTGCTATAAACACCTTTGTGCAGCTATCGTGTTACTTTTAAAGCAATTGAATGGTTGGTTAAGGCATCATCTAATGAAGTGTTAATTTATTACATTGAATGCCAAGTTTCTTTAACATTTATTGAAGAAGTGACATTGTAACTATTGCTATCATACAAACATTGACTTCGTCAATATTTATTGCTCAATTGCTTATTATCAGAAAGATCATTGATTATATGAACTTTGAAGTACTAACCAACAAGCAAGCTTGCATATGCATCGTTTTATTGTCGCTTTGTCTCGGGCAGGTGATGTTATTGGTTATTACTTCCGGTTATCTTTATTGGCTATAAGTCGGACTTTCTGGTCAGGGGGTGACTTGTGAGGGGGACTACTATCACTTAGCCTTGCTAAACTTTTGCCTTCTCAAAACCCCAGGTCACCGGGGACGTCCCCCCTGGGCCTTACCTCCCTAAATAGAAAGAACCTTCCCATCGAGGTGACAGTGGGTGGGATTGGTCCAGTTACGCCAGTTTGATCTCTTTTCATCCATCTCTTATCCTAACTACAAACTGTGCGATAACATGTATCTTGCATATTGGTCTTCAAAGTCCATTGCTTTAGCTAGCTCGCCTGGGTGCAACCATTGTTGGTTCTTAGGGGTGTCTAACCTCTGGAGTCAGTGGGGATTTTGTTGGACAGACCCCCTTCGTTCACATACTCGCAAGATGCCCCTGGCCAACTATTGAATATTAGATAGGAGTTGAATAGGATTATCGAGGATGACATTTATAGGTAGTACATCCAAGTCACTTGGATAGATCCCTCGTGTGTGTCATGTCCTAAGATGACCTTTTATGTAGAACACTTGAGGGAGGTGAGGGACGGTCTCATTCTTTGACCCTCTTACATGCATCGTCATTGGATGCATGCTCTCCAGATCCCTCTAGACTAATTCAGACTGGGTTCACACAGACTTCGGGTGGAGGTTGAGGACCAACAGTCATTTGGGTAGGATTTGCTAGGGGTGCCATCCTTAGGAGATTGAGACAGAGGACCATTTCATCTTCTGTTGCCCCAGTATATTATGAGATCAGAGGATGGTTTGACTCTCTTTCGGGAGTCACAAACCAGCTCCAGGTTCTTTAGGTATCCAGACCAGTGGTTCATGGTCTTGTACATGAGGGAGTCCCTTGCCATCTGCTCACAGACTCTCCAGTCACCTACCAGACCAGTTTTCATCTGAACAATCACATCCTTCTTTCTGGTGCTCTCATCCGACATGGGCACCAAGAGTGAGGCTGAGCATAGTCATATTTCAGATTCTAGATTTGGGAGGAATCAGGTGGTCCATGCTCCTTTACAACCTCTTCGAGTATGCTGCACCAGATCCCATACAAATACACAGACAAGATCTATTCTAGAAACGGGCAGACACCTCCCAACACCAGCACATGGCACAGTCTAATTCTTTGTCCAACTCCTCCTTTGGACAGCGATCTACTTTGAGCTTCCTTGCCTTGCCTTGGATGCTCAGGGAGCTTCTGTTGAACCTTGACCCTGGGGTTGCTTAGTCGTTGCATGTCTATGTTCCTGTATTCACTTCTTGGACTCATTTTCATTGTACATTGTGCCTTGGTTTTTGGTCTTAGCTCAGAGACATCAGTTCTTATTTTTAGATCTGCTTTGGTATCTTCCTTTACATAGGAGTTGTGTTTGTGTTCCCACATTATTGACTTAGTGTTCTCAGCGGTCCCATTGACCTATTTTTGTGGTCATTAGTTGGACACCAAGAAACTACCTTATCTTATGATATCTTCCATCATTTTGGTTTGAAACTGTTGTTGCTGTGCAAGGAATTCCATGAAGAGTTGGTTCTGTCGTTGTCAATCTGCCAAGAGTTGAGCAATGTTGGGAGGCTAGGATCCAACAAAGTCTTTGGAAGAATTGAGTGGAGCCACAGTGTGGGTTTGGTTGAAAATTTTATGTTTCTTGCAAGCCAGAAACAATGATCCCCGGGTTAGTCTTACAGATGTGGAATGAATAGAAAACCAGTGGAATATACTGAAAAAGACTAGCGTTTCAATCAATTGTTAACAAGAATCCATAGCTGTGACAGAATTACAGAAATCTTGCTGAAAAATGAAGAAATATAGATATTTTTTTTGAGAGAACCCTAAGTGATAATGAACCTGTGTACTGATGTCATAAAATTAAGAGGGTGTCAAAGTAGGTAAGAAGTCCCAATGAGGCTGAAATTGCAGAACTCTGAAGAGGCCCTAACCTTAAGGCTCTGATTCCAATTGATATGAACACAACAATATGATTACACACATACACGAGTAAAAATCCAAGAGGGAGAGCAAGCATGCCAGTGGAAAGGAGATTGGCACAATGTACACATGTGGTACATTCATTTGTATTATCTATATATAGATAATAGGAGTACAAATTTATGGGGAGAGTGATCAAGTGTGACCAACTCTTCAATAAAATAAGTACCTGATCAATTTGAACCAGGTCACCCAAAATTACAAGTGATAAAGTACTAAAGTACAAAATACAAAGTACAAAAGTGTACTAAAGTACAACTATAATACATGTTTACACATGTGTACTAAGTCTCATCAATATCCCAGAGTCCAGACTATGTACATGAAATACTAAAAGAATTCAATATGGCTGATTACAAGTCAGTGGAAACTCTTATCAAAACGGGAATGAAGTTAGCACCTCACGAAGATTCAAAGCTAGTGGATGCAAGTTTGTATAGGAAGCTGACCTTACGACTATTGGGTTAGATTTGAGCTATGCAATTGGGATTGTATCACAGTTCATGACAAATCTGAAAGGGATTCACTCGAAAGTAGCAAAAGGAATTCTAACATATGTGAAAGGCATGCTACTATCTGCTGCTTCTTATAAGGAAGAAAGACAACGAACTTTGCATGGCCTCTTTTCTTAGAATTTGAACGCAGAACATTATGGATGTTCCTTACCAACTAGTGAATAGAATTATGTATGTTTTCAAGCAGACTCTGAGACACAGTGGTTCTGGTTAAACACAACTTACAAAATATCCTCGAGGACAAATTCTGTCAAGAGGGGAATGGTTTGCAGTGAAGCTTTGTTTGTCTTTTCTTCAAGTACTTCATTCAAATTGTAATTACTCACAGAACTAACAATACTTTAATTAAGATGTGTTGATTTCAATTACAGTAAGGTTCAGTGTTAATTGAAAAGGCATATAACCTTTGCAAGTTTGCACTATGCCGAAACAGGAAGATGGTCTTGGGCTTATTGACATCTACACAGGTGTAACTCACATATAGGTGATCTGTCTTCTGTTATGTTTTGGCAAGGATTCAGTCGTCATATAGGTGATCTGTCTTCTGTTATGTTTTGGCAAGGATTCAGTCGTTGCTGATAATGTTCTCATGAATCGAACATGGTGAGTAAATGTCTTGAGGATTGTGGGAATGCTAGCACTGGTTGATCACCATGATTTGATCAGCCCCTTTCAGGGCTGGCAGCATAAATAGGGAGTCGAACATATATTCTCAGAATCCTAGAATCATTGATCAATTCAACCATATGCTGCACATTTACTCTACTCAACTCAAATTGCGCTTTATCTTTTAAGTACCTCTTGATTTGAATTAAGAAATTCTTTTTGAGGTTTCCTTTACTGTTTGTTGGAAAGTTTGGACATTGGCACCATTTCCATCTATATTTTTCTAGCAGCTTTTTTGAGATTATGCTAAATCGGATTTTCTTGGTATAAAGTTAGTCTTTGCTTACATCTAGCATTATGATTCTCTGTAGAAGTGGTGTGCTTGTTAATTAAAGTTGATCTATATATTTTTAAGCTATTTGAAGTTGCAATATCTGTAAAGGTGTCGGTTTAATGCTGTCCTAGAAGGATGTTATTTAGCGGAACGATGTTGGGTGCACTTCAGTTTTAGTCTTTTATAGGGACCAATTGGCAGATGCATGCACTAATTGGTTTTGCATGCTCTCATACTTCAAGAGTCATCCCGTTATCAGATTATAAGAATATGACTGACGAGTTACTTGAGGGTCATTTTTATTTTGTGGAAATTTCCAGGTCAGTTGTCTGCTTTTCACATCAAAAATTAACTTTTGAAGAATAACTGTCTGCCATATTTTAGTGATTGTATTCAATGACATTATTGGGTAAATGCAACAGATGGTTCTATATTCCACTCTACATTACTTGGGTGTTTATTTTCTATGGTACCTGTTTTTAAGCTTTTAAGTTTTATCCTGTTTCACAATTTTCTTTCCCAAATATTGGGCAACAGCACTTTGAAGTCTTATAGGTTCAATCGAACTAGGATTTATGTTATCACCCTTTTCAGTTATTTGATTTAATTTAAGAAAGGAGATAATACTGGAAACCTCTCTTAATTTTGATGCAGGTCTGTTTTATGTGGAGGATCAACTGGTTTGTTTGTGTTTGGATACTGCTTCTATTACTACTTTGCACGATCGGATATGACTGGCTTCATGCAAGTGTCATTCTTCTTTGGATACATGGCTTGCATATGTTATGGCTTCTTCCTAATGCTGGGAACAGTTGGATTCCAGTCTTCTTTACTTTTTGTTCGCCATATATACCGATCCATTAAGTGTGAGTAAAACTCTTCCAGTGCAGAACATGCAGATTTTGGTCTATCAGTCCATCCTGTAGATTAGTTACAAATTATAATGGCGCTGGCTAGCATACTCCTATGGACGTGCTTATCGAAAATGGAGTAGGGTGGTAAGCTCTTACCATTCAATGAATGCCTGTATGTGGTAAGTTTCTAGGAAATTAGGTGAATAATGACACTGACAGATTAGGCTGAGGTGATCAATTGAAGAACTAGTATATAATTATGTTGATGAATACTTACGAAGCCATGCTTTTTTTCAAGCAGCTTTGGTTGGTGATGCCTATTGTCAGGCATAAGCCAATTTTTTTAGGTCTCAGATGTATGGAGTTTAAGATGAATAAGCATCGAGCAAGCTTCGGGGATCTTCAAATGCTACCTCTCTGTTAGCCTGTATTTTATATTCCTGGTCTTTTTTTTTTATAAAAATAATTGTATGTGTTTCAAGTACAATGTCTTGTTTTTCTGAGTGCTGCTGGAGTTGGAATTGCTCGACACTGGAAAATATTTATGTTAGTCTTTGTGGATCTATTTATTTAATATAGTTTCCTGAGCTACTTATATGCAATCCATTTTAACTGAGTCTATATGCAGTTTTGGATGAAAGGGCTTGGTACTCGGAAGATCTGTACTGGGTAGATCCAAAAAATACAATGGAGTGTTACTGCCATTTTGATAAGATGATCAATGGTCTGCAAATTCACAAGTGTGTCTTTTGAGTTTAACTAAGAAATAACTCTTATAATATTTTCTGACAAGATGTTATTTGAATAAGAATTTCTTGAGAGCCATTTCTTGTCATTTGCTTACTTATTTGTAGTTTAGAACATTGAAATTCATTTCAATTTTAGCAGGAATCTTGATAAGTTTAGGGGTTGGCATATTCTTCCAAAATTTTGTATGTCAGCAATGACTCTATGTGGGTTTAAGACACTTCTAAGAGTTGTTGGAGAAGATTGCAGAGGGAATGATATATAAATATACATTTTTTTTTATGGAAAATGTAAAATTGTGATGTGACAAGAGGTTCCATTCGTCTAATTAATGCTTATGTGAAAGGTGGCAAACCCTCATCACGAGTATACCCATTTATGAGAAATATTACAAGCCTCCTCTCTTAAGTTGCTTTGCCGTAAAAGCATAAGCAGGACTGAATATTGTGCTTAACCCTCATTTTCGTAGGAGGCTTGTTAATTAGGTAGGTTTCTCCATATAATCAAGTATTCTGTAATTTGGTTTGATCTTAGTGATTTTATTGAAGTGTCCAAGAGTTTCAAGTTCTATTACCGTTCTTCCTTTCACATTGAGAACTATATAAAGCTAGTTTCTTGGATAGGACAATAGGTAAAACCTTTTTTTATATCTAAGTAACCGGACATGTCCATCCTCTGTGTCTCATATCCTACATGTCGGACATGCCACGATGAGGTGAACAGGACACGTGCCAAACACGTGCCCGACACGTGTCCTCATCGTGTCCCGAAAATAGGACACGTGTCCCGTGTGTTGGGTGACCAACGACCCATAAAACTGACTTTTTGCCTCATTTCACTTTCATTTCACTCACATGTTGGAGCTGAAATTGGTTTTGGAGTGGAACTAAGGGTTATTGTGTAGTGTTAGAAGGGATTCCAAGTGCCAAGCAAGTGGATTTGTCCACCATTCTTTAAGTTTTTTCCTACAACAGTCCATTTTCTTCCTCATTTGATAGAAATCATGGCTCAATCATCAAGGGAAGCTGGAAAAAGTCAAAGAAAAGGGAGGAATGCCCCCACTAATGTTGTTCCCCCTCCATTTTCATCACAGTTTGCTAGTGTTCCATATGCTGGAAGTGTGGTTGCAACAACAACTTCAAATGCTGAAAAAAACACTCTTTTAGCAAGACAACATGCTCAAGATTCAAAGTATTCATTGTGGAAGTATGTTTCAAGACATCAAGGGCCCGGGGCCAAGTTAAATGGGGGAGGGAATGTTCTTTGGACATGTAGTTTTTGCAATAACCAATTTAAGAGCACCTACTTCTGAGCAAGGGCCATTTGTTGGGCATACCTTGTGGACTTGGACCATGTCAAGGAGTGAGTGCATCCAAACAAAAAGAATTGGAAAGAGAGGCCAATGCTGGTGAGGGGATTGTGGCAGCGACATCTAGAAAAACCAAGAATGAGAATCCTCTTCCATTCTTGAGGAAATCATATAGCAATTATCCATTTGGGAGTGGGAATGCGGTTCAAGCAACAAAAAAGAGGGCAATTAGTCCAATGGATAAGATATTTCAGCAAGAGAAGCGAGATGAGATTGTTCTTACCATTGGGCTTTTTTCTATCTCAACTTCATCTCATTTAATGTTGCGTGGTCTCCTTTATTTATTGAGTTGTGTCGAGCTCTAGCTCAAGGGGCTCCAACAGGGTACGTGCCTCTTGGTTCAGAGAAGCTTAGAACCACATTGTTGGTTAAGGTAGAGAAGGAGGTGGATAAAATGCTAGAGCCTATTCAATCAATATGGTCCTCATTTGGTGTTAGTATCGTTTTTGATGGATGGATAGATGTATCACACCATCCACTCATAAACTTCATGGTGTCTTCCTTGAATGGACCAATATTCTTGAAAGTGGTGGATGCTCTTGGAAAATACAAGGATGCACACTATATGGGTGAGTTGTTCATTAAAGTTGTTGAAGATGTAGGTGTTGATTCTTGTGTGCAAATTATTACAGATATTGCACCCGTTTGCAAGGCTTTTGGCATGATTGTGGAAGCTAAATATCCACAAATATTTTGGACATGTTGCATTGTTCATTCCTTGAATTTAGCACTTAAATCCATTGCTTCGGATGTGACATGGATAAGAAGTTTTATTGAGGATGCACACCATATCTGCAATTTTGTACAAAACCATATCAATGCCCTCACAATCTATAAAGAGTACCCGCATCTATCATTGTTGAAGATTGCAGATAAGTGGTTTGCCTCCTCATTCATCATGCTTAACAGGTCGAGGGAGGTCAATACCACTCTTGGGTCCATAGTTATTTTAGAGTTTTGGTCTTTTTGGAGAAAGACAGATCAAGCTTCTTCAAAAAAGGTCAAGGATACAATGTCAGATGATGCTTGGTGGGAGAGGGTAGATCTTACCATTAAGATCATGGACCCTATCATTTCTTTGTTACAATTTGTAGACATAGATCAACCCATTCTTGGAGTGGTTTATGAGGGGTGGGATTCCATGATTGAGTTCGCGAGGACCATTATTTTACAGAATGAGTCCCATGAGTATGGGACATAATCAAAGATCTTTTTCAGCGCCATACAGGATATTCTTATTAGAAGGTGGGATAAGAATTGCACACCTTCGCGTTGCTTGACTCACTCATTGAATCCCAAATACTACAATAGTGATTGGCTTTGTGGTGTACTTCACGTAGATTCCCTCACATGGCAGGAAATGATGCATTTAGACGGATCTATCAGGATAGAGCATCCCTTGGTGAGGTGGAGGGATTCATAGAGTTTTCCACTAACATTGAGAGATTTGGAGGCTATGATGTGCTCAGAGACAGGGGGGGACTAAGAAGTCCTATGCTTGGTGGACAACTCATGAGGAAACATGGCCTCTTCAACAATTAACCATGAGACTCCTCTTAGGTTACTTCATCCTCTTGTTGTGAGAGGAATTGGAGCACATATGAGAATTTGTATAGTTTGAAGAAGAGCAGGCTTGAGTAGTCTAGGGTAGAGACAATGGTGTATGTGCACACCAACCTCCGTCTTATTTATAGGCAAAGGGAGGAGTGGTTGAAGGGAAAGACAAAAATGTGGGATGTGTTTCCTGATGATATGGGTTTGAACAACGGTGTTGAGTTTTGTAATGATCCCAAGCCATTATGCAAGGATCATCACTGTTTTGGTGTCTTTTTAATTTTTTTTTCCTGGTTGTGGTCTTTCGTCAAACACTTTGCTGATCTACCTTTTAGATGTGTTTATATGTGTGTATGCAACAAATAACAGATAGAGATAACCATGGAACATACCTCAACCATATGCAATAAGATAGACAAGCCAAAACATCTCAATTCTTCTTTATTCATAAAATAGAGAAACCTGCTACAATG
>SNQJ01S0005821.1:38312-50975 GCA_010110895.2 Picea sitchensis | reverse complement strand
CCCGATTCCAATGAGCTATTACACTGAGAGGTTCCTCCAAGTAATGTGCCCAAAATGACCTCTTCAGTGAATTCCATTGACTTATAGCTCAAAATAGTCAAAATCATGGAAATCGTCGGAATGCAATGAAACCAAAACCAACCTATGCGGAATGACTCATGATGATGGAATATGATGATAAATGCCAACTGGACCCCACAATTCCTCTCAAATACCCCTGTATTCGCTATAACATCCATCTGGCTACTCTGGTCATCATAAGTCTCTGCCCTGTGATGATGTCCCAAAGTGAGGACATTACAAGTTTGCATTGGCCAACTTGGATCTTAATGAACTAGTGCTAGAGACGGTCACTTTTGATGATGATGTTCCACTTGAGGGATGATCCGTCACACCAACAAATGCACAGATTGGATTGGATATAGAGGAGGAGTTGGAGGATGGAGGAGAGAGTATTGGAAATGATGTTGATTTTGATGATGATGGCATGGAAGACTACTGACAGTGTCGTGCTATGAGATTCTTCCATCTACAATTCTAGTATCTACCCTATTTTGTATTTTCCATTGGCATTCCCACATATAAGTAGCCTATAGGTTGTAGCAGTGACTCAAGAGTCGGTATTTATGTAACACATTTTGATTTTGATGACTTAGTGAGAAAATTGCAGTTTATGGTTTGAATTTCTTGTGTATTTGTCATTTTATCATCATTGATGTAGTACTAGTTGTATGATTGAATTTGTATCATCATCATGTAAATGTTTTAGTTTCTAAGTTCTAATAAAATTTGAATCTCTCTCTCTCTCTCTCTCTATATATATATAATGTTCTGTTTTCGGTGTCGTCGTGTCACGTGTTGGACACTCGTATTTGCGTGTCCTCTATGTCCCTGTGTCAGGTGACTTAGTTTTATATGGTAAATCTAAGGCATATGCAATATGATATGATCTATTACTCTTCAAATTTGAAATTTGATATGGTTTGTAGAACTTTGGGGATGGTTTAGTTTTGTTGCCATTTTCTATTGAAATTTGCTTGTATGATTGAAGATGAGTGTAATTCAAATCATCTTCTTGGATTTCTCTCTTTGAGCGATGTTGGTCATGTTACCCCCCCCATGCCTAGGGGTAACTAGAGGAGATCATGTCTCATGGCCCACAATGAAAACAATGATCCCAACCATGATGATGATTAGCATGTCCATAGATGGAAACCCAATAACCCCCCTTAGATACCTCTTACAACTATGGATCAACCAAGCTCGTCACATCCAAACAACTTAGTGTATGGGAGATGGTAAGATAGCATCACCATGAGGTATGTTAGTCCTTTCCTGTGAAGATTTGTGTTTAATTTGTTGGGCATGTGTACTAGGATCATTGGTTGAAGTTGGATAATTGATCACTGGCTTGGAAAGCTGTGTTTGCTACCTTGTTTCACCTTGGTGGTCAACGTTTTGCCCTAGTCCCGTGATGTCACTGCCCAAGGAAAAGGGGTACTGTAATGTTCCCAAGTGGTTTTGCTTGGAACATTTAAGGTTTTATGTTTTCTGGTTGTGGTATTTTGTCAAACACTTTGTTGATTTGTCTTCTTAAGTTGTGCTAGGGTTTATTATGATGGTTTTTGTAGAGTTTTGCAACACATAAATGATAGGAATATGACGACAACATATACATAACAAGATACAATACAAGAAATAACCACAAATACCTCAGATCTGATTTTATTTATCAAACATAACTAACCTCCATACAAAGTAGAGGATATCTGGATCATAGATAACAAAATAATGAGTGTGGTTGATAATGCCTCCAAAGTACAATAGAAAGAAGAAAATATGATCTACCAAGAGCCTTCCCAAGCTGAATACCAAAGATCTCCAAGACCCAACTCTTTCCCTTGGTGTAGGTGATGTCTTCTCTAGCAAAGTGCGCCCTCTCTGGTTGAAGCAAGCTAAGAATTCATCCTCCTCTTCTTTAGCCTCCAAATCACTGAAACCAACTGGAAATCTATAGATCGGGTGTGTTATCGCAGAAGTTGTAGGTTGGACAAAGCCTGACCCAACCACCAAATGGCGACAACTAAGAGGTCACGTACCCACTGTCACCTTAGGCAGGTGTCCTCGTCACTTTAGAGGTGAGGTAGTCACCTCAAGGGGGGAATCCTGGTGACCCTAGGGGGAATGAGATGAATATGGATGAAGATGGAGATGAAGTCCCTAGAGGTCAAATCTAAATGGTATGGTCTTGGAATGAAGTCTTGGGAAGGTCCAAGGGTTGCCAAATATGTTGAGTAACTTGCAAGTGGTGAAATACCTGCCCGAGACACAAGAAAACAAACATATATTGCAATATAATCAATTGGACAAGAAATTTAAGCTTGTTGTCCCTAATAGTAGATGTTAGTAACAATGTATATCAACAATAAGATGACACCATAAGCTGCAAAATAAATGCTAGAGATCAAGTAGAAGATACAAGAGAAAGGCTAGCTAAAGACTAGCAAAACTCAAGGTGAAAATTCAAGATACTAGCATGAAAAGATAAGGCTGTTGTAAAGACTTTTCTGTAGCAAATTATATCAGCCTATTGGTTGTAACATTCAATGTATTACAAGAAGAAAATGAACCACTGAAAATCCTCCAAACTTTGCCAAAAAGTGTGCTAGACCAAGAAGAGTAAGTGTGCAAATTTTGGGCAAATTCTAGTGGTTGATTAGAGAGTTATTTAAGTAAATGAGTTAGGGTTTCTGCAACGCTAATGGTTGAAGATGCAAGTTTATAACAACTGCAAGAAGATCCCTTTGATGGGGACGCCCTAGTAGCTGCAAGGTGCCCAAGGCACAAGCAACACAATTCAAGTTGCAAAAAGTAAATATGACGAGAAATCACGTTTCCCAATGCAATATTTTGTTTCTCCAATGCAAGACTAGTGCCTTTAGTTATGGGTTGATGGGGTCAAAAAGAAAGAGCTAGGGTTACTAAATCCTTGGGGGTGTAAATCCTCTTACTTCCCAAGGCAAGTAACCTGGCTAGGGTTTGAAGATGATGGGTGTAAATCCTCTTACTTCCTCAACTAAACCCTTGCAAAATAACTTTAAAGGCTTAACAATTATGGTGGAAACTAAGATAGGGGTGTCTATCCTTATACGCTCTATCTAGCCTTTTGGCCAAAACAACCTTATTTTGAATTACAAATGATAATAACAAAGTAAAGAGACCATACCATTCAAGAAAAAGCCTTAACATGCAAACGTAAACATCCACAAAAGCAAGAGAGTGACCTCCTAGAGATAATGCACCATCATCATCGTCAACCATAACCATAAATACATTATTCCATAGCACAAGAGGCAAAATACTCCAAGTGTAGTGAAAATTTCAGACCAAGTACTTCTTACAAGAGGGAGAGTTATGTCAAAATGAGATCTTATGATCTCTTATTTATACAAAATGTCACTAAGATAGTTTGTCCAGATAATTAAGGGTAAACCACAAGACTAGGGGTCAACAACCCTAATCTTGCCCCTTTTACAAAGAAATACTGAAGAATTCTTTTAAATTTCACTTTTGCACAAAGAAAAAGCCCTAGTCATATGGACGTCACCCCTTTAGGGGATGTTTTGGCACTAGGAGGAGGTCGTTGGTGATGGAGGAGAGTGGAAAGGCTTCCCAAAGCCACATGTCAAGCATCAAAACAACTTTCTTAGTGATCAAGGCTCAAGCCCCTTCAAAACGTCCTTGTGCCAATGCATGTCAACTATCCACCAAACCCTAACTCCACTAGGTGACGTCATGCCTCTAGAAGTGACGTTTTGTTTCTCCTAGGAAAAAAAATTGGCATGTGGGGGCTAGGTTAGGTCGTCCAAGTCATCGTCTAGGCCTTCAAAGTTTGATCTCTCTCATCTGGCATGCGGGCCCTTGGCATCCACCCGTGGGCTTCAAGCCCCATGGAAGCTCAAGCTAGGCTTGTTCTTCCAAAACTGTCCACCAACTAGGTCCTGCAAAGTCAAATAAGCACGCCCTCCACATATCTCAAGTGATAACATCATGATAAGTGAATCCAATCAATAAATGAGCCAACTAAGCATGTGCATCAAAGATTACTATGTCAAACAATTAAGTGCTCAAAGACATTATACGACTTGTCAAGCTTGAATATGGGAGGTTTGACGAGGTGTCCTATTGGGTAGATCTTGCCCTAGGTAAAGGAGAGTTTCCAAGAGATCCCTCTCTAAGCCATGTAAAATGGGTGAAGTGGTTAGGGTCAAGACTCAATGGGCATAGGGCTCATGACATACAAGAGGTCATAGTGTCTCATTCATGGGTGCCTTTGTAGAGGGTGTGTGGTACCCTCGTTTGCAATGCACTTTTTCCAAGCCCATTATTTTTTCATTCTTTCATTCTTTCATAAATTTAAGGAAAGGTTGAAGGCCACTTCCTTGGCATGGTGTCCAGATAATGGCGGTGTCTACAAACACCTAGTGGAAATGAGAAGACTGGTTTGTGATGAGACTCCTTTTCTCTCAACCATGCAACATAGAGCCATTACCCTGGCTTGATGACTAGATGATGGCTTGTGTCCTTACCACTAGATATTCATGGACATGATAGACCGACTCGTGATGAGACTTCCTATCCTCAACTAACCTTTTAAGCGTTCTTGTCCATTTTTGTCCCCTTTTCTCAAGATAAGCGTTTCATTGCTTTCTTATGGGTGATCCTGAGCATCTAGAAGGTTCATACATGGGATTTTATCTTTTAACCAACAAAAATCCCTAAGACTAGCCTTCTTGCCATCATGTGAGGGACAACCCCTTCTTGGGTCAATACACCCTAAAATCCCAAAGAGATAAAGAAATGGGGAAATAGTCTGATGGAAAGAGAATGAGTGAGTATGGTTGGGAGCAGTCACGATGGATCTTCCAAAGAGGGAGTTCTAGTAGGCCTCCCAAGGAAGACCACTTACTAGGGCATAATGTCAACTACCAAGTTGAAGCAGGGCAAAATGCATATTGTCCAAGCATATATCATGGGGGTACCAGAATTTAAGATACAACATGTAAATGCAGCAAATATTGAGATGATGCTCACCATATGCTTGACTTGTACCTCATGGAGCAAGGGCCAGCACTTCAGAGCCAATTGATGTGGTGGATCTTGTCGAGAAAATTTGCGATCTCTCTATGGTGGTGAGAGGTTAACATCGTGCAAAGGATCTTGGTCATGTAGTCTCTCGATTTGCTCCTTATCTCTGCCAACTTTGGGGGCCTCAAGACATAATCCCTCATGGATTATCCACAAATTGGGGATACCGGGGTGATAGAGAACTCCACGTGATGAATCTCCGAGTACGATTTTAGGGAGTGTTCCACGCTCCAAATCCCACTAGATCACTATGAAGCCGATTGCACCCTCTGAAGAGAAATCATCCCTTTGGATAATACTCAATCGATATGCAGAAGTAACCCTCAAACAATTGATGCAAAAAGGTGCTATGGTGTTAGCAACCACACTTGGAATGAGTTCTACTGTAGATCTAGACTCCCAAAGGAAAATCGAATCCCCTTTCCTCAACTGGTGCGCCCAACACACTGAAAACTCTTCTCTCTCCACCCTGCTTGCACAAATGACCCACTGGATTGTATGGACTGAATAAAAGCCCGATGTGTAGAGATGGGGATGAGATCTTTCACCTCCTTTTGGCCAAGCTTGTATCAAGAACATGAGAATCTTTCACTCCCTTGTTGATCTTTAGGGTTTATTTAGTCCAAAACCCCCAAGTCCCCCAAGTACCATGGGATCTCTAGCTAAGAAGCTAGACATCAAAATATCATTCAACATAGTAAGAGAATAGAAGCCCTATCTCTCTTTTATACCCCATGTTAACCTTTTCTCTCCCAGTGACTTTTAATTTACTTTTAATATTTCTTCAATATAATCACTTTATTAATTAATTAACCTTTTTCTTCTAAAAAGTGATTAATGCATTGTATAGCTTCTTGACCGTGAAATCGCACATAATCTTATCCTATAGATCTTTCCTCACTTGATTCCAATGAATGATTACACACTAAGGTGTTTCTTCACATATTATTATGCCAAAATGACATCCTTAGTGAATTTAATTTAAAATATGCTCAATAATAACTCAAAGTGTGGAAATCGTCCGAGGTCTGTGAGAACCAAAGGGCCTGCTTACGTGTGAGATGGATCCTAATGATGAAATATGATGAATAATGTGAGTGTTGATAAAAATCCTCAATACCTCAGTCTCACTGCTAACCCTCAACTGGCTACTCTGACAGTCATCCCAATTTGTAATATAAGTAAATCCAAAAATGGGGACATTCCAGTCCTCCTGCTTTCGAATATTGCTTGTCCTCAAGCGAAATAAGTCAATCTATGTCTTGTGATCAGGTCCCATATCCACTGTGTGACATGTAGTACTCTCCCCCTCAAAACATGGTCCCTCAAATTGCTCACCATGCATGCCACCAGAATGCTCCTGACAGGTGGAATGATCATGTGTAGTGGATCCTCGGTCAACTCCTCAAGCAACCACTTCACTTGGATCTCAACTCCATCAAAATACTCTCCCCTCAAAACATGGTCCCTCCAAGTGCTCACCATGCATGCCACCCGAATGCTCCTGATGAGTGGAATGATCATGTGTAGTGGATCCTCGGTCAACTCCTCAAGCAACCACTTCACTTGGATCTCAACTCCATCAAACTATGGACTACCAAGCACTCCAATCCTTGTCCCAAATCAAGATGTGAACTGTAGTGCCCTGTAAAGTATAGTCCTGTAAGACATCAATGTAAAGAATCTTCTGAAGATCCCCATCCAATAAAGTAAGTAAATACAACATCCATCCCTCAAGGAATCTCTCATCCAAACCAATTTCAAAGCTACTACCTCCAGTAGTATCCAGATCCCTTGCTAACAAAAAATATGATCTACTTATATACCAGATCCTCAAACAAGGAGATCCATCATGCAACATAGTATCCTCATCTCGATGTTCTCTCAAATTCCCCCAACAATGGAAGGAACCAATCACGCAAGTCCCTGAAACTTCCACGCGCTCTAGAAGAGCACCAAACCCTCCATCACATAACTTTTAAGGTGCCATACCAAGTATCTCGATGCCTACTGAACTGTTAATCTCCGGTTGAAGTGTACTGATAGCTATGTTGTCCTATCCACGATCACTGAACTCGATCTCCTTGTCAACTCACACTATTGCCTGCGGTGTCACATACTCTGGTAATACCCCTATGATGTCAGCCCTACTATATAGCTCTAGTACACCAGGGTTGAGAGATGCTAGCATACTCTCCCAACTCTACCCTGAAACGAGGGTGGCTAAGGAATCTTGCCCTGACTTGTGATGCTGACATACTGCACATGCCCCCATGTTCCTCATGACATCATCCTCGAGATCCTTCCAGAAGAATCTCTCTTTGATCTACTAATATGTACTGAAATGGCCAAGCTATCCAACCATAGGTACATCATGTACAGTTGTCAAGATCTCTGACGCTGCCTGTTGCGACTATACATCCTGCCAACTGACCTCATAGTCCTCATCAGAAGCATTTGTCCTACTCTGCTCCCCGTCCTCATCCCGCTGAGAATATGAACCTATATCCACCTCTAGAATATCCTATGTCCCACGGCTGAGGATGTTCTCCATCACGCCCAATGCCTCATCTGATTGTCTCGGATGTACCTCCCCTATCCTGTTGTATATAATGAAATAACCTTTGTCAGGAGGTCTCTGCCTAACAACTCTCCTTGTCCCATGCAACCAAATATCTTCCCCTATGCTGTTGTATATAATGAAAGTATCGGGGAAGGCTAACATAACTAACTGCAACTGTATGTAGGACTGGGGAGTGTCATATGCATTGGTCAATCCCAAAGGCTTGACCAAGAAATCATCTACCGACACCCATGACGAATAATCTCATGTACTCCTCACAATCTCAAACCATTGGATACAACAATAGGTAACTCCACAAACTGATGGTTAATCACACTCCCTCCATCATCACTCATATGGCTGCTGCTACTAAGAAGGTGATCTCCCATATCCATGTATTGCAACAAGGGAGAAGAATTTCCATGCTCCACTAAGTATGTCTCCTCCCTGCACTCCAATGCATCCCCTAGATCCCACTGTACACCTATGCATGCCTCTGTGAACTACCTCTTATCACTGTAAGCCCCTGTATACTCATGCACACTCCTGTATCCTCTTGCATCATCATGTATCCTGGGTGTACTACTGGGTCAACCTCTACATGGATGTCAACCAATCCTGGAACCCAAATGGAAGTGTCCTCATAACTTCCCCTGGCTCTGGAATCCCCATGTGTATGTGTATGACCCATTGCCTCAGAACCCTTGATGGATGGTGGTCCTTGTGACACATGGACATCCTCCCGCGTCTCTGGATCATGTATCGCCATAATCATCAACGATTATGGGTAATCCTCAAGCTCATCCATCAACTGACGCTCCTCTACCCAACCACCAACATCCTCTAGCGATGTAGCTGAAGTATATCACTGATTCTCTGTTGAGATGGATGTAGTGGATCCATGACTAGCCTCCTCAAGGAGCTCCTCTAATTTGGACTTTGATTCTTGAAGGGTTGTCTGTGCACCTTCCAAGAATCCCCATGTGCTTACCAACTCATGAGTGAGTCGGTCCACCTCAGTCTCCTTCTCCCTCAACGCCCTATGATACATCTCGCCAACCTCCAAAAGGTAATTTTGATCCATAAGTAAATAATGGTAGTGGGTCTTCATCATGGTCACTCTGTCCTTGAGTGTATGGAATTCCTCAAGGGAAATCTCCCCATCCGAACTATCATGCGCCATCAAGGCCCTCCAACAATACTCTGCCACCAATGCATGTGTATCATCAATGTGTCTAATGGATGCCATGATCATGTCCTTTCTGACCCTCAACTGTCCTACCAAATGCCACGACTCATGATCACTATCTTGCCGAGGTGCTATCTCATGACTCCCACTACTGTTGTCCATAGTGGAATTCCCCTCAACACACTCCTCAAGAGATAAGGCACCATACTGCCCACTATCCATTGTGCTACTGAATCCCCTTGTATACCATTGTACATCATCATATAATGTTGCCTCAATCTGAACTTCCCTGTATCCTCATGTGCACTCACCCTACTAATATCATCTGCACCCAGATCCCATACATATGTGTCCATACATGTGATATGGTCATCCTGACCAATAAGGAATGCATCCTTGTCATTGTAGAGCGATCCCGAAAGTAAGTATCCCATCGACATGTCGGTCTCCCCAACTTGATCTATCAATCGGATCCCCAAAAGAGGTGACTCACTCTCCCCATACTGATAGGTATGCATATAGTCACCTGTCTCCAAGTCATGCCTCTCCTCCTGGGCCTACAGATCCATATGTCCCTTGTGTTCAAACACTACACAAGGCTCCTATACCACATCTAGAATTCCACTGATATCCTCCTGTGTCATGTCTATCATAAGTGACTGAGAAGGTAAGGAATGTGTCATGCTCAAATCCATAGGAAGCTCCTCATCCCCAACGCAAGACTCCCTAGAAGTCATGTCAACTCTCAAAGGTAGGTCATATAACCTCCGAATCTCATCATGCCTAGGTGCTAACACATTTGCACCCTCACAAGCACCCTTGTCATCACTCTGTCCATCAAATGCACATGAGTCTTGGGACTGCTCTAATGAGGCATCTAACGCTGCATCCTCATACACATCCTCCTCATCACTATCATAGTGCACCTCATTGTAATGCACTCTCCGTTTACCCCTGCATATGTGATCCGACTCCCAAGGCTCTTTGCAACTATAGCAAAGTTCCCCGCTCCTAATGGTTGTAGTCTCAATCTGTGCTTCCTTCAATCTACTAGCTGGTAGTGATGTATCTTCTTTACAACAAGCTCTAATCTTATGTAATTCTGACATCCACTCATATATGTCTTGCCCCAGTTTTATCTGAAGCTTTTCTTGGTTATCCATCCTCTTAGACCAATGAAAAGAGTGCTACTTGCTCATCTTTCTATCATATATTTTTCTCCTTATTGAAGACCCCTCAGGCTGGGAAGAATCTTCGCTCTGATACCAATGCAATATTCCCAAGTGGTTTTGCTTGGAACATTTAAGGTTTTTATGTTTTCTGGTTGTGGTATTTTGTCAAATACTTTGCTGATTAGTCTTCTTAAGTTGCGCTAGGGTTTATTATGATGGTTTTTGTAGAGTTTTTTAACACATAAATGATAGGAATATGACAACAACAGATACACAACAAGATACAATATAAGAAATAGCTACAAATACCTCAGATCTGATTTTATTTATCAAACATAGCTAATCTCCATACAATAGTACTAGAGCAGATCTGGATCATAGATAGCAGAATAACCACTGTGGCTGATAATGCCTCCAAAGTACAATTAAAAAATAATATATGATCTACCAAGATCCTTCCCAAGCTGAATACCAAAGATATCCAAGACCCAACTCTTTCCCTTGTTGTAGGTGATGTCTTCTCTAGCAAAGCGTGCCCTCTCTGGCTCAAGCAAGCTAAGAATTCAACCTCCTCTTCTTTAGCCTCCAAATCACTGAAACCAACTGAAAATCTATAGATCGAGTGATAGAGAACTCTCATGATGAATCTCCCAGCTGTTGGGAGTGATCTCACACTTCAAATCACTAGATCCACTATGAACAATGCGCCCTCATGACGAGAAATACGCCCCACTGGATAATATAATGGATATGCAGAAGAATACCCTCATACACTGATGCAAAAGGAGATATGGTGGTAGCAACCACACCTGGAATGATTTCTACTGTAGATCTAGACTGCCAAAGTAAAATCGAATCCCCTTTCCTCAACTGGTGCGCCCAACACACTGAAAACTCTTCTCTCTCCACCCTGCTTGCACAAATGACCCTTGGATTGTATCTGGACTGAATAGAAACTGATGTAGAATGGTGAGGGTGGAATATTTCACCTCCTTTTCCAAGCTTGGATCAAGAACAGGAGAATCTTTCAGTCCCTTGTTGATCTCTAGGGTTTATTCAGTCAAAACCATCAAAACCCCAAAGTACCATGGGCTCTCTAGCTAAGAAGCCAGACATCAAAATATCATTCAACATAATGAGAGAATATAATCCCCTATCTCTTTTTTATACCTCTGTTTATCTTTTCTCTCCTAGTGACTTTTAATTTACTTTAATATTTCTTCATATAATCACTTTATTAATTAATTAACCCTTTTTCCTCTAAAAAGTGATTAATATGCCCTTATGGTTTCTCCAACCACTGAAAGTCACTTTTCATCATCTTATCCTGTAGAGCTTCTCCTCCCGATTCCTATGAACTATTACACTAAGGTGTTTCTTCACATATTATGTCCAAAATGAAATCCTTAGTGAATTTAATTAAAATATGCCCAATAATAACTCAACATTACAGAAATCGTCGGAATGCAACGAAACCAAAGAAAAACTGTGCGGAATGGATCCTGATGATGAAATATGATGAATAATGTGAGTCGGCCCCAATAAAACTCCTCAATACCTCTTGATCTCAATATAACCGTCCACTGACTATTCAGACATGCATCCCAATCTGTAACATAAGCAAATCCAAAAATAGGGACATTATAGGTACCACTGGGGGCCCTCACAAGGGTAATGTTTTGTTCCCACCGTACTTAACACTTTCCATCCTCGAGCCTCTCACAGTGCACTAAAATTTGGTAATGAGTCATGGTCCATTCTCTCATGAGAATAAGGGGATGAAGGCCCAGAGATTGATGCAACGACTATGCATGCTATGTAGAAAATGATAAAGGCCACCTATAAAATCCATAGGCCAGCTTGAGCTCTACCTCCTCTAATGGTAATCACCCCTTGTTATGGTGCATTAAATGCATAATCATAATAGGACCATATCCCAATAAGAAAATGAAATAATAAAGTTTGAAACCTGTAAAGCTTGAAACTTGTAAAGGGGATTTGAAAAATAAAGAATGGGTATCAAAAGGAAATTAAGGGGTTCAAAATGCAAAAAGTATCGAGGAAAGGGTATCTCAAGTAGCAAGCGCTCTCTCTACAAAGGCACTCATAGAAATGGATTTAATGACACCATAAGCCATGAAGTAAGCACAAATTCATATCACTATCACACTTACTCTGGAAGGGTTTCTTTTTTTCATTGCTTCCCTCGAGACCTATCCCTCTACTTGAGTCTTTTATTTCATTGTCTTGGTTGGTAGACTTAATAGGGTTAGATGAAGGCCCTCCCATATTCAAACTTGCCAACTCACATGACGTTCTGGGCTGGTGTGATGCTTGAAGGGGATACTAAGGTGAATTGTTTACATGGGTTGTATCTTAAGTAACAACTTACTTTGCATGATTCAAGGACTAATATCTCTTATGAACATTGGTTTAACTTGTCTTATATTCTGCTTTGTTTGGGATGGCCCTGACATGGTTCTCTGAGGGACGTCCTAGACGTATCCCCCTCCCTCTCTCTTCCCCACTCTCCACCCCTTGCTCTCTTTTTCTCTTTCTACCCCCCTTCCCTCTCCCCCCCCTTTCCTTTC
>SNQJ01S0005820.1:175449-189239 GCA_010110895.2 Picea sitchensis | reverse complement strand
AGTAATGCATTTTGAGCCATTGATTTATCCTTCCCAAATGATAAATGGTTGGATCACGGCTTCCTCATGATATCATTTCAATATCTAGATCATCGTCAATCCTTCCAGTGATTGATGGTTGATATTTTTCCTAACTAGAACACATCTTCTTCTTTCCATTCAAACCTGCAACACACACTCGTGGTATCTCTCACACACATATTCAACATATGGATTCATGAGTATTGTACACACAATTTTTACACATATAATCAACACGTAAACCAGACGAAACTCAGAAATACACACAAATACACTAGTTCCTATTATATCAAGCTCGATTTACAATAATAAGGGAATTTATCAAGCCCTAGCCACCTCTTGGCCTAATCTAAATGTGGTTGGGCTCCCTTGTGCAAGGCTCAAAGGATTACATTTAAACAAAATAATATAAAACAATAAGGATAGGATCATTCTAGATCTGATATATTCTCACAAGATTGCTAAGATCACTCAAAACAGTGAATAGAAGACAATACACAAAAAACCCTATCATGAATTTTGAGGAAATTGCATCCTCTCAGCCACGTCACATCCATGTCTTCCTTCTAGAATGTTCGATATTTCAACTTTGATTTTTTGGGGGGGGGGTTCTATTCTCCTACATCATTATTTTCACCTTCTAACATAATCATGAAGAGGATAAAATTTGTGGTCTGTGTTATGGGAAAAATGCTCACAGGGATCTCACTGAATAGATCAGTAAGATCTCCCTAGGATAAGCCTAGATATCCTAGACAGGAGGGGGTATACTTCTAGGGATTTTCTTAGATCTATACTTGAATATGTGGATTCATAATGATCCTACAGAATGGAGAAAATTTGCATACCTTTCACCTAGAGTTCCAGCTCTAAGCTTCACAACCTACTTCTTGTATACAAAATACACACAAAATCCTCTCTACCTTTATATTTAGGATTAGAATCCTATATCCAATTATATTTCAACTAGATCCATAATAATATGAATCAGATCTAAACATTTGCTATTCAATTGCAAACATTCATAGGGGAAACCAAATGATCTATTAATTATAACCAAGATATTACATCAATATGGGATACCTTGGATGTAGATACATTTATTCTTGGATCCCTGCCTCTCCTTACAGCTCCTTGGTCATGCTAGGATGCAATGACTTTTGGTTGAATACCTACACAATTTGGCAGCATAACCTTGTTATTGAATTATTTTTTCTTCTTTCCCCAAGGCTTGCCTTTGTTATATAGCTCTTGGAGGAGGCTTGGGAGAGGATTCTAGATCTTCTAGAGGCCACTAGAAACTCGAATGATGTGAGTTAATAAGTCCTAGCCACTAATATCCAACTCATAACTTGCCTCATAACTACCCAATTCTAGAAACTTGGAAGTGCCTCGCGGTTTTCACAACTAGTGTCAAGTGAGTGCCTCGCTTGTTGTTTACTAGGTGTCCTGTGAGGATGCGTAAAACTAGGTTAAAAAGGCTCCAAAAGGTGTGAAACCCTAGGCAAAAGATGCATTAGGGCCCTGATCCTCCGATGACATCTTCTCTAGCATGTAGGGTGGAAATTAAGGCTATAAAAAATTCCACCTAATGTGTGAGGTCAGGAAAGGATTGGATGGTTGAAATACATTATAATATTGTGCATATGAGGCAGCGTAAGGAGAGAGAAGAGGTTCAGAGACCAAATAATTCCTACAATTAAACCCCAAGTATGAGAATATATATAGACCAATTCCTTAGGTAGACATACTCAAACTCATAATGAGCATGACCGCCAAACCGTACATTGCGGATCCATGAGATGAAATGCTAGACCATGGCCACGAAAGAATACACATTGGATCCATGTCATCAATAACATTGTATCCATGAGACAATACAATGTGGATCTATTTCATGAACTCAATCATAGCCACCAACAAATACAATGTGGATATATGACATAGCATATAGAGGTCAGGAAGACAACGAGCACTAAGGAGAGTGCCCCCGAAGTCTTCATATACAAGTGAGATACTCCAACGCAAATTAGGAGGGATGTTGTAAAGGATTGATGTGTCCCCAAACCCAAGATATTCATCCCAAAACTCGATGGTACAAGTCTACAACATGAAAATAAATGAGTTGATGTCAAGCATGGTGGAAACTGTCTGATTACCAGTCATTGATGTAAATTGTTAACAGACATGAGGGGACCCACCAATGAGGAAGATGGACCCCAAGGTACCTAGTACAATATAGCGAGTGTGAATAGACGATATGATGTTGAACAATCGTAGAATCAATCAATAATATTCAATGATGAAAACCCACTATCGATCATGAGGAGGCCTGCCACTAAGGACTGCAAACTCCTAGGTACTAGATAGTTTCTAGATCTCTCTCCTAGATAATGTGTTGAATTCGATAGGAATAAATTTGTCGAAGGAGGTCCTTGATGTATCCCCCATCAATCGACATGAAACAAACGTCAAGAGATGATGTGAATAGAGAGGAGAACAAAGTATAACTGACACAAGGATGGCTAACTCAGAAAGTCAAAAAAATAGCAGATGGTTGACTCAGGCTTAAACTACCCTTGAACATATAGCATGACATAATGGTGACTTGGGAGAGAGACATAAGAATTGGATGAATATAGTGCAACAACCCAGGAGGCATTGAAGCACTCTCCATGATGACTAGAAGAGTAACCAACCAGAGGAGTATATTTGAATCATATTACTGAAATGCCTCCTAGGCAAGATAAAACCCAACTAAATGATGAGGACTAAAACATGCGTCATTTTCAAGGGTGACTCGACTGATGATGCCATTTTGAAAATAGATGAATGGTAAAAAAAAAAGCCACTCTTTTTTTATGTATTTTTTATGTATGTTTTGTCTCCTTCATGGTTTAACGAGCACAAAAGAATTACACAATTATGCTCGGTCTCTTTCATGGTTTAAAAAGAACAAAAGAGTTACCCAAGTACGCTCAATGTTCTTTTTCATAAATTTAGTCCCCCAAGACTGAAAAAGAATAAAACAATACAAGGGAGAACTCTTCTAGCCCAGGTAGACTAGAGTATTCATTTTTCATAATTATTCCATCCGGTCCCAAAAAGGATTGAATTTATATCGAATAGATTTCCTTTCAGACCATTTAACGAGTGTGAAAGAATATAATCTCACTTGGAAATATTTTCATGTTTAGAGAAAAGGATACTCAGCGGGAGAGAATGAGTGGCTTAACAACATGCTACTATGTTCCAGGCACATGGAACCGACCTAAGAAATGAGGGATGAAAATTGTACTGGTGAGTGAGGTCCACTCTTAGCAATTGTTCTCTCCCTGGGTAGGTGAATGCAATATAGAGGCCAAATAATGAAAGAGATGGATGGTCAAGGATACTGCATAGAGGTAAGTGGAATTTGGGAAAATAGAATCGCAGCAGTGGGAGGCATGACGCGAGAAGAAAATGAATAGGCGACCATTAAGAAACATGAAATTTTTTGGGAAACCCCATGAGATATGGCCATAATATATATGAAGAGAGAAAAATGAGGCTCAATTTACAAGTCATGGCAGGTCTAAAAGAGGGCTCTCGGTCCTATGGGAAAAGGCATCATGGGCACCAAATGCTTCTGGGTGATAACTAAGGTCCCCATGAAGGTTAGGCACTATTGAACCAGTTACAACGTGAAAAACCAGGGTCTAGTGTTGCATTCATCCGGGTTAGAAGTTAAGGCATATTGTTGGCATTATGGATGGTTAATAATGAAAAGAAGAAAATGCATGGAAAAACCTATCCCTATATGCCATTTTGGGAAAACATACCTCAAGTTCATTGGAAGTCGTCATCTTCGTAAAAGAAAAATCATTCCTAGAATCCTATCAACACATGTAAACTAGATTCCAAGGTCAAAACACATAGTTAAATCTCAAAAAGAAAATAATTTTGTATTTTTTGGATATGATAAATGAAAAACAAAAGCGCACTCACACCACACACTTATGTACAAGGAACTACGCATCTCTATGATTTACACCAAGTAGATCCCATGGATAGGCTCAATCCAAGGATCATTTTCATCATTAATAAACACATGAGTTGATGTCAACATCATATGGCTCACCACATTGGGGCCATGCCACTCGGGATCGAATTTCCACATACAAATATACTCACTGTGAGTAGTCTCGTGAGCTAGGGAATATCCTTGATGGGCCCCATCAAGACATAAAGGGGGTACTAAATGTGAATCTTCGGTGGTAAGTTCTAAAAAAGATAACTGAGGAAGAAAAGGGTCAAGACTAGGGGTTTCACTAGGTTTCCTAGCGAATGCCCCCATTCTTGGATCGAGAATATTCATGCTAAATCTCATGGGTTCCAAACTAGGGAGGATGGATTATTGATAATTTTCATCTTCCATGGGATTATCAATGGAAGCCATGACTTCCGAGATGACGCTTCCTCAAGGTAACTCAAAATAAAGGGAGTCATGTGAACTTGGAGAGTCAACAACCTGTATGGGTAGAGTAGGTTGATCACACTCCATATGAGGATGGATTTGTTGAATAGTATCAACATATGTTGATGGGATCATCGAATCATAAATATCAAATGCAATGAGCGACATGGATTCTCCATGTGGTTCAACATCCTTGGAATGAGGTACCACCCAAGGATAAAAAGACCCAAGGGATCCACTGGTGGATGAATAAATCATGTTGATGGGGGCGATGGTTGCAGTAGAAGATGGTGGGGGAAGGGGGAATATAACCATAAGCGAAGGATATTTGAACATTATTGTAGCAACGTTTAGAGCAGACTGTGAAGTATCACTGACAAACAACATTGGTTGTTGTAATGCCCCCGACCATCAACGCTACTACGCGGAAACATTCTCATGCTTATATAGTATGCATTTAAATGAAGTTAGATGGATTAACAGAGTAAACATATAATTAATAATAACATACAAAATTAAGTGGTATCAACAGTAAATATCATCGCAACGGAATACATGATAATATTGCAAGCATCACAGAAATGCATTTTAATTGAAATTAAACACATGGATATACTTATCTTTGAAACTGTAGTAAATCCACCAACCACGTGCATGCTTTCCACAAACCTCCCAAACTTAGACCTAAATTCTCATCACACTCAACAGTGGGTCACCCTTGAGCTGGGACTAAGCTCCACCCAAGGTAAGGGAATGCTAGACTAGGCTGAGGTTACAGGAAAACTGCATAGAGAAATCAAAAGGATTCTCTCCAGGAGCCTTCTTACGCCCACTACTCACGGACTCTCATTTTCCAAATGCATGTTCCACCAGGGAGTATACACCTTCACAAGAATAGTCCATCGATGCTTCACCTCCCCTCTAGGCCTTAGCAACATGCAGGATCAGGAATTCTCAGAGCTCCGTAGTTGGTGCAGACTCTCTCTAGGAGAAAACCACTCCCTGGAAGACTCCCTCACCTAGAGAGAGTTTCTCACAGGCCTAACAACCTGCCTCTTCTACCATGGGCCTGACAACCTGGTTCTTCAACCAATTTTCAACTCAATTATCACAAGTTCAAGATAATAGCAGCAACAACATCTTTTGGCTAACTCACGGGTGACAACAGCAATAGGAAAATTGGGTGTGGAACTAGGAAACGACAACAGACCACTAAGACATAGCACAGTTTAGGTAACGCCCATTTGCAGGATGCGTGACAAGAAATTCATGCAGAGGTCGAACACAAACTCAATAGTTTGGTAAAAGGGTGTATCAGCTTCCCAAGAAAACATCACAGGCTTCTGGTTTCAGAGTTGTGTGAGGCTTACTAGACTCAGACGCAGAGATCCCCCCCGGTTCAAGAAATGAACGGTCGAATGGAGGACCAACCCCCATCATGGTTCAATTATTCAGTTAAATTTCATGTGCCTGGGTCGACACATGTCGCCCATGAGGCTGCATTCTCTCCATCAGCATGCATCCCCTTTTTCTCATGTTCCCCTTTTTCCAGGAACTTAGGATAAAAACCTAAATTTCACATAGCTTTTGGAATACTAATAAATTATTATTCCCAAGGAATTAAGCCCCTAATCTTTGCCCCTCTTTCCAACCTTTCAACCCCTTTTCCTTACCCACCTTGTGGAAGATTAGCCCAACATCACTCTTTCTTCGTGGTTGTTCTACACACAACAATGTTCATATATTATATTAATGATCTGCATTAATTACATATACAAAAATCAGGCTTCTAGCCTTAATACTTAGGATCTCTGGCCTAATAAACACATAAGCCCACTAGCTTATCAATACTCGGCTCACTAGCCTACATAACATGATTACAATTCATAATATAACTAGGGAACTATTGGGGAATATTACAATCCCCTCCCCTTATTTTTTCACTATCCTCAGTGCAAATTTTACACAGCCTCAACAAGATTTCCAAAATCTTCAAAAATATGTGGGTATTATGCCCGCATAGCATCCTCATGCTCCCATGTTGCATCCTTAGGACCGTACCAGGTACACTGGACCTTTACAAGCCCTATGGATCGATTCTAGAGCTATTTTCTTTTCCGGTCCAATATGTGCATAGGATGCACTTGCAGGAAACCTTCTTGTTCCACCTGAATCACATTCCAATCAATTACATGATTAGCATCAGGTGTATATTCCTTAAGCAATGAAACGTGAAACACATTATGTACATTCATGGATGTAGGTAATGCAAGCATATATGCAATGGGCCCAATCCTTTCTAGGATTTCAAATGGTCCACAAAATCTGGCTGCCAACTTGGCACAGTTTCCCAGCTTTAGGGAACTTCTATTGGCTTTTACTTTCAATAAAACATGATCATCCACTTTAAACTCTCTGTGGATTATGTTCTTATCAGTATAACTTTTCTTCCTGTCTTGGGCAGCCTTTAAATTCTGCTTAATTTTTAGCATCTGTTCTTCCATTTCCTTGAGCAACTCTGGCCCAACTACATCCCTATCAGCTGGATTATCCCAACTTACTGGAGTATTTCACTTTCTGTCATAAAGTGCTTCAAATGGGATCATCTTCAAGGATGCTTGATACCCATTATTGTAGGCGAATTATACCAAGTGAAGGTAGTCTTACCATTTTGATGGTTTGTCCATCACATACATCCTTAGCGTGTCTTTTATTACTCTGTTCACCCTCTCTGTCTGCCCATCAGACTGAGGATGATAAGTTGTGCTAAAGTTCAGATTCATTCTGAATCCTTTGAACAACCCCTTCCAGAAATTTGAGGTAAATTTCGGGTCTCTGTCCGACACAATTGTCTTAGGGATTCCGTGCAAACATGTTATTTCCTTCACAAAGATGTCGACAACATTTGTTGCCTTGTGAGTAGTCTTTAATGGAATGAAATGGGAAGCTTTCATAAGATTTTCCACCACCACCATAATTGAATCATGTTGCTTGCCTATTCTAGGCAATCCTGTGATGAAATCCATTGTCACTACTTCCCACTTCCACTCAGGAATGGGTAAAGGTTGTAGCAACCCTGCTAGGTGTCTATGCTCATCTTTAACCTTTTGGCACTCCATACATCTGGAGATGTATTCAACAATCTCTTTCTTCATACCTAGCCAAAAGTAATGGCTCTTGACTACTGCCATGGTTTTCTAATATCCAGGGTGCCCTGCACAAGGCACATTGTGCATTTCATGCAAAATCACAAGTTTCAAATCCTGAACATTAGGTACATAAATTATGTTCTTGTACAAAAGTATTTCATCCATTTCCAATATATAACTCTCCACTTTCTGTGGCATCTTACCTTGCTGTAGCTTTGCTACCAAATCCCTCTACTGCAAATATGTATTTACAGCCTCCAAAATTCTACTTTTAATATCAATTCAGTGCATGCTAATGGTTGTAGCATGTAATTCATGCACTCTCCTACTGAGTGCATCAACCACTTTATTTTCCTTTCCTTTGATATGCTTGATATCAAAATCGTACTCACAGAGAAACTCCAACCACCTACTATGTCTAGCGTTAAAGGTTGGCTGATCAAACAAGTACTTCAGACCATTATGATCTGTCCTCAGTTCAAAGCTCCTTCCCATGAGGTAATGCCTCCATTTCTTTAGAGCATGTATTATGGATGGCAACTCCAAATCATGAGTTACATAGTTCCTTTCGTTCTCTTTCAACTTTCTGGATTCATAACAAATTACGAATCCATTATGACTGAGGACCCCTCCCAGTCCTTCTTTGCACACATCAATGCACACCATGAAATCCTCATTTGGATCTGCAATCCTCAAGATTGGAGCACTAGTTAACAGTTGCTTCAATTGCTGAAAGCTTTTCTCACAATCCTCTATCCACTGAAACTTCTTCTCCTTCCTTTGTAAGGAAGTGATAGGGTGAGACATCCCCGAGAACCCTGTGATAAACCTTCTGTAATAACCAGCTAATCCCATGAAGGATCTAACTTCTGTCACGTTCTTTGGCACTGACCATCCTCTAATGGCCTTAATCTTCTCAGGATCTACAACTATCCCATCCTTCGAGATAATATGCCCCAAGTAATGGATATGCTCATGATAAAACGAGCATTTTCTCATCTTGGAATACAGTTGGTGCTCTCTTAGTACCTGCAACACCATCCTTAGATGTCGTTCATGTTCTTCCTCTGACTTGGAATACATCAAAATGTCATCCAGGAAGACTATGACAAACTAGTCTAGATAATCCCTGAATACACCATTCATCAAGCACATAAAAACAACGGGTGCATTTGACAACCCAAATGACACCACTGTGAACTAGTAATGACCATACCTTGTTCTAAAGGAGGTCTTGCTAATGTAATCATCCTTTATCCTTACCTGGTGATATCCTGACCTGAGGTATATCTTTGAAAATATCTTTTCATCCTTCAAATGATCGAAGAGGTCATCAATCCTCGACAGAGGATATTTGTTCTTCATAGTTACTTTGTTCAATTGTCTAAAATCGATACACAATCTCAGCATTTCATCCTTCTTCTTCACAAACAAGACTAGGGCACCCAAAGGTGACACACTTGGGAATATGTACCCCTTCTTCAAAATCTCTTCAAGTTGCAATTGCAACTCTTTCATCTCTGGCGTACTCATTCTGTAAGGAGATTTCAACACTGGAGATGCTCTAGTCATCAAGTTTACATAGAAATCGATATCTCTCTTCGGGGGTAATCTGGGTACCTCTTGAAATACATCTTCAAACTCTTTTAGTACCACATGATCTCCAATACTTAACACCTTATCCTTAGGTTTTTCCTCCACATGGGATGGAAATAATTGAAAGCCTTTTATATAGCACTTCTTCAACTGCATTGTTGATATTTCTCTAATACCAACAACTCTGAGAATTCCTTGGACTATTTTTCGATTCCCTTCCTCATCCAAGCAAGTGAATGCCTATTTATAACAGTCCAAGATGGCATGGTGCTAGTCCAACCAGTCTATCCCAATTAGACAGTCATAAGAACCAAAAGGTAGAATATTCAATTCATCCTTTGTGCTCAATCCCTTCATATCCACTGGACATGACTTAACTAACTCAGTGAATTTTCTCTTGGTTCCTGTAGCCAACTACACTAACCAAGACTTTTCATGTTTTCTTTTAGACAAATACAAAATTTCCACCACTCTAGGATCTACATAACTATGGCTAGCCCCTGAATCAATTAAAATAATAAATGGTTGGTTGTTAATCATACCTTCTACTTCAATCATGTGTGATTGAAATTCAGCTTGCTTGTTGTCCAGGGCTACATAGATCCTTGGAATTCTACTACCCATGTAATCCATTGTTTCATCTTGCTGAACATTATGGACACCTCTCACTTTTCCATTTTTGTGGGGACAATCTCTCTACTTATGGTTTCCCTTACAGGCCCAAAACTGATTGGGCGTCTGTCTTGGCCTTTGTTTCCCCTACTTTAGCCATTCTCAACTCTCTAAACGATGGTTTTCATTGAGGACTATTTCTAAAAAAGGGAGGTTTGTTTCCCTTCTTCCTCCGTTTTTTATTGAACTTCCTCTGGTCATCCCAAGCCTTCTGAAAGGTAGGCTTCTCTCTTTGTTGCTCATATAAGAATTTCCCTCTTCTTATCATTTCTTCCATGGTTTTTGGGTCATCATACTGGATCTTGTCACCAATGGAAGGTGGTAGTCCACTCAGATACCTTTGAATCTTGATGATTTCTTCTTTGATGAACGTAACATACTTCAACAATTCCTAAAACCTACGTTCATACTCATAAGTGTTCATGCTACCTAGCTTGAGTTCAAAGAACTCTTTCATCTTTCTGTCTTAATATCTCTTAGTTAAACACTTCCTCTCAAAATACCTCTTGAATTCCTTCCAAGTGATATCTTTCTCTCTAATGTGTTGCACCTCCACAAGTTGATCCCACCATATGGATGCTTTTCCTTTCAGTTGATACATCACAATTCTTCCTTCCGCATGAGAGGAATAATTTTGTAGTTGGAAGTATTTCCTCATACCAAGAAACCACATTTCAGTGTCTTCCTCCTTCTGATGTTCTCCATCAAATGTAGGAGGCTTAATCTTGTTCATCTCTCCCTTCAATTCATCCACTCCATATCTCATGTACTTTCTGGTAGGGGATGGGCATGAAATATTGTCTGTCCTTCTCTTGGAGTGACCTTGGGAGTGATGATGGTGTCTACCCACACTCCTTGACCTTCTTCCCTCAGAATTCTGGTGAATCCCTATTCTTCTCAAGTCACTCTCCTTATCCAACTTATTTTCTATTCTCTCCAAACTCTTTAACAACTTTATGTTGAATTCTCCTTGTTTTTCCTAAGCTTTTCTGAGTTTTCTGCTATCTTCTCAGTGATTTTGGGCATCTTTTTGGAATCCTTCAATGATCTTCCTCATGTTTCCTTCCTTATATATCTCTTCTCCATGGACATTGGAGTTTGATCCTTCAACTCCAAAATGAACATCCCTTCCATTTTCTTCGTCCTTGGAACTGGAAGCAGTCCATGCCCTTTCCATTTCTTTTGCACTCAGTGGAAATTATATTCGGTTCTGGTGCTTGTTGAACTTTTGCATCACAACGTGTAGACAACCAGGATTTGTCAAGTCATTATTCCTTAACAAATCCCACAACATTCATAAATAGCTTGATTCAAGAAAATGTTCAGTTTCCATGAATTTTCCGAGATCTGATCGGATTTTCAGTGCGCTCAGGCCTTAGCCCTTTTTCTCTCAGTTTCCAAACCCATGCGACCATGGTTCGTGACCAAGCGTTAGATCTCAAGGTTCTCTAATCGGAACTTCGGGGTTTCAGGTTTTGGGGTTTCGAGGTTTCAGTCCTGGAGGCTCTCACACTAGCTTCCCTCTCCAACTCCCAACTTCCAAACTTTCGACCTTTCTAGCCACCAGCCCACAACAAAACTATCACCAACCAGGGTGGTGACATGTGGTGTGCTTAAGAAGGTCCACTTTACCTCAGGTGATGTCCTCCGACCCTCACTATGTCTACTTTTCCTTCGGTTCCCACTGGCACGTGGCACACATCCCATGGGTCCACATCCATCCAAGTGACATCAACCTAACCCACTACTTCCGCTCTTCAGGATTTCATGATTTCAGGATTCGGGAGTTTGTGCATCAACACATCCCACTTCTCCTAACAACCGAACTCCTGAAATTACTCTCTGCTCTTTTTCTCGATCCAACGGATGAGATATTTTTCCCAGATCTACACTGTGGATGTTCTCGGGACTTCGTAGTTTCAGTTTTCGGGGGTTTGTGCCTCATCGCACTTCTCTTTTCTCGACAAACAAACTCCCGAAAGGCTTATTGGATATCCTCCCGACACCTTATACGAATCTAACGGTCGTAAACATTTTTCCTTTCTTTCTGAACAGATCCTATGGTTCCAACACCCCAAGTGTTGAGTGCCCTCTCTCCCTATGGTCAAATGACACGCCAGCTGTGGTTTTATTTCACCGCTACTCTCTTGAGCTTCGTACATGGCCAAGTAACCCGTTGGCACTTAAAAACATTCTAAGGTTCTAAATTAGTCCTCCAGACACAATTTCCTCTCGAACCTTGGGTCCAAATACCACTTATCCGACCCATCTAGGTTCAGCGTTGAGACCTTGGGCTCTAATACCATATTGTAACATCCCCAACCATCAACCCACTTGCCAACAATGCTACTATGCGGAACAATTCTCATTCTTATATAGTATGCATTTAAATGAAGTTAAATGAATTAATAGAGTAAACATATAATTACTGCTAACATACATAATTAAGTGGTATCAACAGTAAATATCATCGCAACATAATACATTATAATATTGCAAACATCACAGACATGCATTTTAATTGAAATTAAACATATGAATATACTTATCTTTGAAACTATATTAACTCCACCAACCAGGTGTAGAATTTCCACGAACCTCTTTTCCTTAGACCTCACTGCTCATCATGCTCAACAGTGGGTCACCCCCGAGTTGGGACTAAGCTCCACCTAAGGTAAGGGAATGCTAGACTAGGCTAAGGTTACAGGAAAACTGCACAGAGCAATCAGAAGGATTCTCTCCATGATCCTTTTTACACCCACTACTCACGAACTCTCATTCCCCACATACCTATTCGACCCAAGAGTATACACCTTCACAAGAACATTCCATCGGTGCTTCACCTCCCCTCTGGGATTTGGAAACAGGTTGGATCAGAAATTCTCAGAGCTCCGTAGCTGGTGTTGGACTCTCTCTGGGAGAAAACCACTTCCCGGTAGAATCCCTCACCTAGAGAGAGTTGTTCACGGGCCTGACAACCTACCTCTTCTACCACGGGCCTAACAACCTGGTTCTTCAACCAGTTTTCAACTCAATTACCACAAGTTCAAGATAACAACAACAACAACAACATCTTTTGGCTAACTCATGGGTGACAACAACAATAGGAAAAAATTGGGTGTGGAACTAGGAAATGGAAATAGGCCACTAAGACACAACACAGTTCAGGTAACGCCCGTTTTTAGGATGTGTGACAAGAAATTCATGCAGAGGTCGAACATAGACTCAATAGTTCAAGCAAAGGGTGTATCGGCTTCTCAAGAAAACATCACAGGCTTTTGGTTTCAAAGTTTTTTTAGGCTTACTGAACTCAGACACAGAGATCACCCCCATTTCAGGCAACAGATGGTCGAATGGAGGACCAACCCCCATCATGGTTCAATTCTTGGATTAAATTTCATGTGCCTGGGTCGACACATGTCACCCATGAGGCTGCATGCTCTCCATCAACATGCATCCCCTTTTGCTCATGTTCCCCTTTTTCCAGGAACTTATAGATTTTGGAATAATATTAAATTAATATTCAAAAGGACTTAAGAGCCTAATCTTAGCCCCTCTTTCCAACCTTTCAGCCCCTTTTCCTTACCCACCTTATGAAAGATTAGTCCCCCGTCACTCTTTCTTTGTGATCGGTCTACACACAGCAATGTTCATATATTATATTAATGATCTTCATAATTACATATACAAAAACCAGGCTTCTAGCCTTAATACTTAGGCTCTCTGGACTAATAAACACATAAGCCTACCATCTCATCAATACTTGGCTCACCAGCCTAGATAACATGATTACAGTTCATAAACATGATTACACTTCATAATATAACTAGGGCACTGCTGGGGAATATTACAGTTGTGGATCCTGATTATCTTCCTAATTCAGAGGCCTTTGTTTT
>SNQJ01S0005820.1:121838-175439 GCA_010110895.2 Picea sitchensis | reverse complement strand
CTACAATAATGTTCAAATATCCTTCGCTTATGGTTATATTCCCCCTTCCCCCACCATCTTCTACTGCAACCATCGCCCCCATCAACATGATTTATTCATCCACCAGTGGATCCCTTGGGTCTTTTTATCCTTGGGTGGTACCTCATTCCAAGGATGTTGAACCACATGGAGAATCCATGTCGCTCATTGCATTTGATATTTATGATTCGATGATCCCATCAACATATGTTGATACTATTCAACAAATCCATCCTCATATGGAGTGTGATCAACCTACTCTACCCATACAGGTTGTTGACTCTCCAAGTTCACATGACTCCCTTTATTTTGAGTTACCTTGAGGAAGCGTCATCTCGGAAGTCATGGCTTCCATTGATAATCCCATGGAAGATGAAAATTATCAATAATCCATCCTCCCTAGTTTGGAACCCATGAGATTTAGCATGAATATTCTCGATCCAAGAATGGGGGCATTCGCTAGGAAACCTAGTGAAACCCCTAGTCTTGACCCTTTTCTTCCTCAGTTATCTTTTTTAGAACTTACCACCGAAGATTCACATTTAGTACCCCCTTTATGTCTTGATGGGGCCCATCAAGGATATTCCCTAGCTCACGAGACTACTCACAGTGAGTATATTTGTATGTGGAAATTCGATCCCGAGTGGCATGGCCCCAATGTGGTGAGCCATATGATGTTGACATCAACTCATGTGTTTATTAATGATGAAAATGATCCTTGGATTGAGCCTATCCATGGGATCTACTTGGTGTAAATCATAGAGATGCGTAGTTCCTTGTACATAAGTGTGTGGTGTGAGTGCGCTTTTGTTTTTCATTTATCATATCCAAAAAATACAAAATTATTTTCTTTTTGAGATTTAACTATGTGTTTTGACCTTGGAATCTAGTTTACATGTGTTGATAGGATTCTAGGAATGATTTTTCTTTTACGAAGATGACGACTTCCAATGAACTTGAGGTATGTTTTCCCAAAATGGCATATAGGGATAGGTTTTTCCATGCATTTTCTTCTTTTCATTATTAACCATCCATAATGCCAACAATATGCCTTAACTTCTAACCCGGATGAATGCAACACTAGACCCTGGTTTTTCACGTTGTAACTGGTTCAATAGTGCCTAACCTTCATGGGGACCTTAGTTATCACCCAGAAGCATTTGGTGCCCATGATGCCTTTTCCCATAGGACCGAGAGCCCTCTTTTAGACCTGCCATGACTTGTAAATTGAGCCTCATTTTTCTCTCTTCATATATATTATGGCCATATCTCATGGGGTTTCCCAAAAAATTTCATGTTTCTTAATGGTCGCCTATTCATTTTCTTCTCGCGTCATGCCTCCCACTGCTGCGATTCTATTTTCCCAAATTCCACTTACCTCTATGCAGTATCCTTGACCATCCATCTCTTTCATTATTTGGCCTCTATATTGCATTCACCTACCCAGGGAGAGAACAATTGCTAAGAGTGGACCTCACTCACCAGTACAATTTTCATCCCTCATTTCTTAGGTCGGTTCCATGTGCCTGGAACATAGTAGCATGTTGTTAAGCCACTCATTCTCTCCCGCTGAGTATCCTTTTCTCTAAACATGAAAATATTTCCAAGTGAGATTATATTCTTTCACACTCGTTAAATGGTCTGAAAGGAAATCTATTCGATATAAATTCAATCCTTTTTGGGACCGGATGGAATAATTATGAAAAATGAATACTCTAGTCTACCTGGGCTAGAAGAGTTCTCCCTTGTATTGTTTTATTCTTTTTCAGTCTTGGGGGACTAAATTTATGAAAAAGAACATTGAGCGTACTTGGGTAACTCTTTTGTTCTTTTTAAACCATGAAAGAGACCGAGCATAATTGTGTAATTCTTTTGTGCTCGTTAAACCATGAAGGAGACAAAACATACATAAAAAATACATAAAAAAAGAGTGGCTTTTTTTTTTACCATTCATCTATTTTCAAAATGGCATCATCAGTCGAGTCACCCTTGAAAATGACGCATGTTTTAGTCCTCATCATTTAGTTGGGTTTTATCTTGCCTAGGAGGCATTTCAGTAATATGATTCAAATATACTCCTCTGGTTGGTTACTCTTCTAGTCATCATGGAGAGTGCTTCAATGCCTCCTGGGTTGTTGCACTATATTCATCCAATTCTTATGTCTCTCTCCCAAGTCACCATTATGTCATGCTATATGTTCAAGGGTAGTTTAAGCCTGAGTCAACCATCTGCTATTTTTTTGACTTTCTGAGTTAGCCATCCTTGTGTCAGTTATACTTTGTTCTCCTCTCTATTCACATCATCTCTTGACGTTTGTTTCATGTCGATTGATGGGGGATACATCAAGGACCTCCTTCGACAAATTTATTCCTATCGAATTCAACACATTATCTAGGAGAGAGATCTAGAAACTATCTAGTACCTAGGAGTTTGCAGTCCTTAGTGGCAGGCCTCCTCATGATCGATAGTGGGTTTTCATCATTGAATATTATTGATTGATTCTACGATTGTTCAACATCATATCGTCTATTCACACTCGCTATATTGTACTAGGTACCTTGGGGTCCATCTTCCTCATTGGTGGGTCCCCTCATGTCTGTTAACAATTTACATCAATGACTGGTAATCAGACAGTTTCCACCATGCTTGACATCAACTCATTTATTTTCATGTTGTAGACTTGTACCATCGAGTTTTGGGATGAATATCTTGGGTTTGGGGACACATCAATCCTTTACAACATCCCTCCTAATTTGCGTTGGAGTATCTCACTTGTATATGAAGACTTCGGGGGCACTCTCCTTAGTGCTCGTTGTCTTCCTGACCTCTATATGCTATGTCATATATCCACATTGTATTTGTTGGTGGCTATGATTGAGTTCATGAAATAGATCCACATTGTATTGTCTCATGGATACAATGTTATTGATGACATGGATCCAATGTGTATTCTTTCGTGGCCATGGTCTAGCATTTCATCTCATGGATCCGCAATGTACGGTTTGGCGGTCATGCTCATTATGAGTTTGAGTATGTCTACCTAAGGAATTGGTCTATATATATTCTCATACTTGGGGTTTAATTGTAGGAATTATTTGGTCTCTGAACCTCTTCTCTCTCCTTACGCTGCCTCATATGCACAATATTATAATGTATTTCAACCATCCAATCCTTTCCTGACCTCACACATTAGGTGGAATTTTTTATAGCCTTAATTTCCACCCTACATGCTAGAGAAGATGTCATCGGAGGATCAGGGCCCTAATGCATCTTTTGCCTAGGGTTTCACACCTTTTGGAGCCTTTTTAACCTAGTTTTACGCATCCTCACAGGACACCTAGTAAACAACAAGCGAGGCACTCACTTGACACTAGTTGTGAAAACCGCGAGGCACTTCCAAGTTTCTAGAATTGGGTAGTTATGAGGCAAGTTATGAGTTGGATATTAGTGGCTAGGACTTATTAACTCACATCATTCGAGTTTCTAGTGGCCTCTAGAAGATCTAGAATCCTCTCCCAAGCCTCCTCCAAGAGCTATATAACAAAGGCAAGCCTTGGGGAAAGAAGAAAAAATAATTCAATAACAAGGTTATGCTGCCAAATTGTGTAGGTATTCAACCAAAAGTCATTGCATCCTAGCATGACCAAGGAGCTGTAAGGAGAGGCAGGGATCCAAGAATAAATGTATCTACATCCAAGGTATCCCATATTGATGTAATATCTTGGTTATAATTAATAGATCATTTGGTTTCCCCTATGAATGTTTGCAATTGAATAGCAAATGTTTAGATCTGATTCATATTATTATGGATCTAGTTGAAATATAATTGGATATAGGATTCTAATCCTAAATATAAAGGTAGAGAGGATTTTGTGTGTATTTTGTATACAAGAAGTAGGTTGTGAAGCTTAGAGCTGGAACTCTAGGTGAAAGGTATGCAAATTTTCTCCATTCTGTAGGATCATTATGAATCCACATATTCAAGTATAGATCTAAGAAAATCCCTAGAAGTATACCCCCTCCTGTCTAGGATATCTAGGCTTATCCTAGGGAGATCTTACTGATCTATTCAGTGAGATCCCTGTGAGCATTTTTCCCATAACACAGACCACAAATTTTATCCTCTTCATGATTATGTTAGAAGGTGAAAATAATGATGTAGGAGAATAGAACCCCCCCCCCAAAAAATCAAAGTTGAAATATCGAACATTCTAGAAGGAAGACATGGATGTGACGTGGCTGAGAGGATGCAATTTCCTCAAAATTCATGATAGGGTTTTTTGTGTATTGTCTTCTATTCACTGTTTTGAGTGATCTTAGCAATCTTGTGAGAATATATCAGATCTAGAATGATCCTATCCTTATTGTTTTATATTATTTTGTTTAAATGTAATCCTTTGAGCCTTGCACAAGGGAGCCCAACCACATTTAGATTAGGCCAAGAGGTGGCTAGGGCTTGATAAATTCCCTTATTATTGTAAATCGAGCTTGATATAATAGGAACTAGTGTATTTGTGTGTATTTCTGAGTTTCGTCTGGTTTACGTGTTGATTATATGTGTAAAAATTGTGTGTACAATACTCATGAATCCATATGTTGAATATGTGTGTGAGAGATACCACGAGTGTGTGTTGCAGGTTTGAATGGAAAGAAGAAGATGTGTTCTAGTTAGGAAAAATATCAACCATCAATCACTGGAAGGATTGACGATGATCTAGATATTGAAATGATATCATGAGGAAGCCGTGATCCAACCATTTATCATTTGGGAAGGATAAATCAATGGCTCAAAATGCATTACTAGTCCCTGGTGTAATGAGAAACTAAGTGCAATGTGACACCTGATAGTCCTATATTCGAGAGAGTCGGTGACCTCGATAGATGATGGGTCGGATTAAAGGTTTGGTTTAGCAAGGAATGGTGCTAAGTGTTGGTATCGATGATTCCAATAACTAGTGGTCTGATCATCCCAGTAGCCCGATGAACCACCAGATTGAAATTGAAAGGAGTTCAAGTTTGTAGTGAGGTGATTTCGATAATCCAGGAACCTGACATCCCGGTGGTCCAATAGTCGGACCAAACCGAAATCAAAGTTTAAACACCACGAATTTAGGCAGTTACCTAGTACTCTGGGACCTTGATAGCCCGGGAGTCTGATGGAGCTGGTATCCTGGTGGCCTACTAGATCGAAAAATTAAATTCCTACACAGAGTTTGTTTTGGAATTCCTAGTATAGAAATCACCCCAATGCATCGATCAAAATGACATGCCCACATGCCGATGGATTCCGATATATCAGATCGAGACATCGATGGAGTTTTAAACCAGTTGTGTGTTGTGGTAAGGTAAGGACACCCGATTTGGTATTTTAAACCGTGGTTATAAGCATTAGGTCCTAAGCACATTGGGAGTTAGCACTTGGATATGAAGATGATGAGGTTCGAGCACGAGATTTCTAGTGGAAAGAACAAGACATCCAAAATACAAGGAAGTTCCTATGAACTTCACAAGGCGATTATGGGATAAATCATAACTCTGAGTTGAAATTAGGGTGCATTCGAAAGGGAGATTGTTGAGTGTTTAATTTCTGCCATTGACACATTTTAGTCCTCTTGTGGGTTAGATAACCCACAGGGCCAAGGATCAAATTCAATGATTCTCGGGACTCTCATCAAGTGGTATCAGAGCGCAGGGGAAAGATTTTATCTACATATGAGTGGGTAGATGCAATAGCCTAGAGCAATGAGTGCTTAGAAGGTTCCAGAGGAGAGAACTAGGAGAATACCAAAATACTGAGATCATGAGAGAAGCTTAGTGAGGTATTGTGTAGCAGGGTGAAATAGACTTGTTACTGTAGAGGCTTAGTTGCATATCAATATTGGGCATGAGGAGAAGATCAACGTATGGTGAAATGATGTAGGAATACCAGAGTGAAGATGATCCAACAATTGAAGGCACATGATCAAGCGATCATGAAAATTTCAACCCCAGGAGTCTGACGAAAGAGCATAGAAACCCCCCCAAATCAAAATTGAAATATCGAACATTCCAGAAAGAAGACATGGACGTGACATGGTCGAAAGTATGTGATTTACTCAAAATTTGTGATAGGGTTTGTTGTGTGTTTTCATGTATTCATTGTTTTGAGTGATATTAGAGATCTCGTGAGAATATATTGGATTTGGAATGATCTAATACTTATTTTTTTGTATTATTTTGTTTAAGTGTAAGCCTTCGGGCATTGCACAAGGGAGCCCAAATACATTGTAGATTAGGATGAGAGGTGACTAGGGCCTGATAAGTGACCTTATTATTGTAAATCGAGCTTGATCAAATTGGAACCAGTGTATTTTTGTGTATTTCCAAGTTCCGTCTGGTTTACGTGTTGATTTTGTGCATAAAAATTGTGTGTAAAATCCCTATGAATCTATATGTTGAATGTGTGTGTGAGAGAGACCATGAGCGTATGTTGTAGGTTTGAATGGAAAGAAGAAGATGCGTTCCATTGAGGAAAAATATTGACCGTTGATCACTAGAAGGATCGATGACGTTCTATCTCTTGAAATGATATCGCGAGGAAGCAATGATCTAGTCGTTCATCATTTGGGAAGGATAAATAAATGGATCAAAATGCATTAATGACCCCCAACATAATGAGAAACTAATTGCAGCATGACACCTGGTATTTTGATATCCGAGAGAGCCAGTGACCCTGATAGGTGATGGGTTGGATAAGAGTTTTGGTTGAGCGAGGAATAGTGCTATGTTTTGGTACCATTGATTCTATTAACCGATGGTATGATGATCCTTGTAGCCGGGTGAGCCACCAGATCATAATTGAAAGGAGTTTAGAGTTGGAGTCAGGTGAGTTCAATAACCCGAGAGTTAGACATCCCGATGGTCCAGTAGTTAGACCGGATCAGAATCAAAGTTTAAATGTCGTGGAGTTAGGTGGTTACTCGGTACTCCAGGACCCTGAGAACCCGAGAGTCTAAGAGAACCGGTAGTCTTGTGGCCTACTAGATCAGAAAATTACTGGTCTGCACAAAGTCTGGTTTGGAACTCTCGGTATAGTGATCACCCCGATACACCGATCAAACTGACATGTCGACACACTGATGGATTCTGATATATTGGATTGGGACATCGATGGATTTTTAAATTAGTTGTATGTTGTGGCAAGGTAAGGACACCCGACCCGGTATTGTAAACGATGGTTATCAACATTAGGTCCTATGCACATTGGGAGATAACACCCAGATATGAATACAATGAGGTTCAATCATGAGAGTTATAGTGGATATAACGAGACCTTCGAAAGATAAGGAAGTTCCAATGAACTTCACAAGGTGATGCTAGGCTAAAACAAAACTCTAAGTTGAAATCAGGGTGCATTTGAAAGGGAGATTGTTGAGTGTTTAATTGCTTCCATGGATGCATTTCAATCCACTTGTGGGTTAGATAACCCATAGATACGAGGATCAAACTCAATGATTCTCAGGACCCCTAGAATTGGTCTTCATCACATAAGGTCACTGTGACCATTACCCAATCCAAGACCTTTCTATATAACAAAAGTAGGTCAAAAATATTGTAGAGGAGCACACATATATTTTTTCTTCACCTACAGGGGTGCCTCTGCACTACTAATTCAAGCAAATCTATAACAAATCCCTTCATATCTCTACTAGTCACAACCCTTTTCAGGTGTGCTTCGGGTTCCATCCATTAGCCTTAGTTGATGTAGCTTTTCCCATTGCATCAACATGGGAAGAATATACCCATGCTTAAAATGAGGCTGATAAGGCAACCATATTTTTTGAATGAATTCATCACATCCACCAACAAATCCACAAAATTTTGTAGAAATCCAATGCCAAGCACAAACAACGACATGACCAACATCAAGTTCCTCACAAGTTTCAGGTTGGTGATAAGGTCTGGTTGCACTTGTAGAAAGAGCACCTTGCAGGACCCATCAAAAGCTTCAACCACTTCAATATGGGCCTTGCACAATCACCAAGGATGTATGTGAGAATGATTTTGAATTAATTATTCCCCCATTCCTTGGCTTACATCCAATCTTCAATGTAGATATCCTTCTCCCATATTTTCCACCTCTATTGGCCACCTCAGAGATAGTTGAGCACTTGGCCCTTACATAACTCAACTTTGATTGCCTTGAGCAGGATTCAGTTGATTGAATCATGGATACATAGATGAAAGGTACCCATCAATAGAACCTATAGTTCTACTGAGTTGTCAAAGCAGGGAAACTTTTTCACCAAGGAAAGTGGCTCACTATGAGCCAAATTTAACAAATGTTTCCCCACCTGATGAGGGAACTTGATGCAATGGGGACCATTTCTTCCTAAGGGGTGAAGACTGATCCAAGTGAGAATTGATGGCCATCCACCTATTCCATCAAATCACCACGATTATTGTTTCTTTTTACCATCAAGAATATACGAGCCCATGGTTTTAATAAACCATGGTATACACCCATGGTACTTGGTGGGAGAAAAAAATAATAATAAATATTATTAATAATTAGTGGAGAAAATCCACGTGTGTGGTTTTTGCAACCCATGGAATTCCCCCATGTTTTTTTTGTAACCCATGGTATTTGAAAAATAAAACAATTAACAATAAAATAATGAAAAGACATGACTCCTATGAGGCACCCTATAAGTACTATATATATACATGCCTCCCATTTTCAAAGGAGAACATTCATTCATGATGTAGTTCTAAGTATTTTTCCATTTAATAAAGAAGTTGATTTGTTGCCATATTATTCTCTTTACTTTATTTTGTCGCATTTACTTGCCTATTTTCCATTTTGTTCCTTTCACAATCCGGATAAAAAATTTGAGGAAAAGTTTGCACCTCGAGAGATTTGACCCTTCTCGACACTTGATAGATTCGGGGATAAGATGGATCTAGGCTACTTTCAACTATCGGTGATCACACAAAATTTGTAGATAATCAACATTATGTATATGTATATGTCTAAGATTAATATGACAATTTGAAAGTTACTCACTTTCCTTGGTTGAAAATATAGAGAGTATTATCCGTAAGGATCAATGTCAAAGTGACACAATTTGTCGATGATCAACATTATGTATATGTCTAAGATTAATTTGATCATTTGAAATTTACTCATTTTCCTTGGTTGAAAGTATAGAGAGTATTATTGAGAATGATCAATGTCAATGTATCTTCTTTAGTTTTTATTATAATGACAGAATTTGTAAATGATCAACATTATATATATACAAGATTAATTTGATTGTTTGAAATTTATTCACTCTCCTCAATTGGTTGAAAGTATAGAGAGTATTATCAAGAAGGATTAATGTCAATCTATCTTCTTTAGTTTTTAGTATAGTGACACAATTTGTTGATGATCAAAACTATGTATATGTATATCTATGAGATCAAATTGATCATTTTAAATTTACTCAATTTCCTTAGTTTGTTGAGAAAATAGAGAGTATTATTCAAAAGTATACTTCAAGAGTTACATGAGGAATAGTTCAAGAGTATTATTCAGAGGTATATTGTTTTGCTTGCTTTAAATAATTTTTCATTATATTATCATTAAAATAAATATATCATTTCATATTTATTTATATCATTGTTGAAATAAATGCAACTATTAGTTATATCATTGTTGAAATCATTGCAACTACAAATAATTTTTCATTGAATCATCACTTAAATCAATATGTTTTGTCGTTATGCCATACATCATTGTTGAAATCAATGCAACTATTTGATATATCATTCCTGAAATCAATGCAACTATTTTATCGTTGTTGAAATCATTACAACTACGTGACTTTTCCTCCATGAAAATACCTGAAATCATTACAACTACGTGACTTTTCCTCCATGAAAATACCTAACATTTACACATGAGGATTCTAAGCTGACTAAATTCATATTCATAAATTGCTATTCCTCCTCTCCTTCCTTTATTAAACCAAAAATATTTAGGGTTTATTCTCTTTACCATTTTTTTATCTATTTGTTCTACAATCTAATGTTGAGGCATTATGTATTCTTAATTAATAAAAATCCACCTAATTAATAATACACAAGAATGAAATAATAAATAAAGTTTGATTAATTAAAAAACAATAATAATAAAAGACAAAAAGTAAAATAATAATAAAAATTACACCTTTAAGAAATTTGATCCTTCTAAATACTTAATAAATCCTGATTTGATATGAATTTTTTTCTTCAATTCCTCTTTAATAAATTTCATATCTATCTTACATTCAACATTCAATGGAACTTATTGTTTTATCTTTTCTTTTTATATTATCATTCATTATAATATTTATTAAATTTTCTCATTTCCTTTTTAATAGATTTGATTTTTCCTTAATAGATTTGATATCTACCTATATTATCATTCATAATATTTATTAAATTCCTCTCATTTCCTGTTAATAGATTTGATTTTTTCCTTTTAATGGATTTGATATATACCTTATGTTTGAAACTATTTATTAATCACTCAAAATAAATTGAAATAAAATTATAATAATTTTCACTTAACATCTAAATATCTTAACTCATAAATAATTCTCCAAAAATAAAAGAAAATATAATTTTCCAAAAACATTAAAGGAAATCTTGTATATTAAATTAAGATATGGAGGAGTGTGAATGTTCTATTTTTCTTTATTTTCCATGTTACTTCTATATATTAGGTGAAAAATATATGATGGAAAGTAAAATTATACAATAACATAATGTTGGTTCATTTCAATTTTTCAGTCCTTTTACTTGCCTCACAACATGTTTTTCATCGTTATTAAAAAAAAAAAAAAAAAAAAAAAGGTTTTATTTTTATTTTCTTTTACACAAACATTTAATTTTGGATTTTGTTGGGTATATATTTTCCCCTAGAAGTATAAAAGGAGTTGGATTCTCTTGGTTTACTTAAGTTTAAATGAATATATCATTGTATTATCATTAAAATTAATGTAATTTCATTGTTTTGTATTGTTATCATGAAATCAATGCAACTACTTGATTGCTTTAAATGATTTTTCAATATATAGTCACTCTTCAAAATCAATGCACTTTATTATTTTGCACTAAGTTATCAAACCAATGTAACTACTTGCTTGCTTCTCAATTTTTTATTGTATTATCACCAAAATAAATATATCATTTAGTATTTATTAGTTGAAATTAATGCAATTATTAACTATATCATTGTTGAAATATTTGCAACTACTCTAATTACTTTAAATAATTTTCATTGTAACATTACTTAAATCAATGCACTTTATTATTATAAAATATATCATTACAAAATCAATGCAACTACTTTATTTATATTGCATTGTTGAAATCAATACAACTATTTATTATATCATTGTTGAAATCATTGCAACTAAGTGACTTTTTCACCATGAAAAATCCTAACAATTTCACATGACAATTCAAAGTTTACTAAAAGTGTATTCATCACTATTTTTTTTTTTCATTTCATCTTTAATAAATTTCATATTTAACTTACATTCAAAATTATTCAATTTCAACTTATTGTTTATCTTTTTTCTCAATTTTTTGATGTTATCATTCATTATAAGATTTATTAATTTTTCTTATTTCATTTTTAATGGATTTGATCTTTACTTATATTTAATTATTTATTATTGAAAAAAAAATAAAAATAATAATAATAATATTCACTTACATCCAACTATAAATAAACCTCGAAAATCTTATATATCAAATAAAATATGGATACTAAAATTGAATTTATTTATTTATTTATTTTTCTTTTATTTTTATCTAAAAAGCTAATGAATCACTCCAAGCCCACGGTTGGCTATAAATTGCACATGGTCTCTCTTTATGTACTTAGTTTTCAACAATAATAGATACTTGAGGTACAAATATGTCTACAATAACATATGATCATTAAAATTCTTGTCTCTTCATAATGACGTAAGAGCCAAAGTGAATGTTATATCATGCATTAAGTTCACACACGGTTAGTGTAGAGTTTCCACATAAGGCTTATTATATAAATACTAAAATTTCCACATAAGGTTTATTATATAAATATGTATTTGTAAGAAAAGTTTACCAAAAATAATGTGTTCGTTGTTTTAAGTTTGATTTTATTGGATTTGATCAATTATATATAATATGTGTTATTGTTTTTTAAATTAAGCTAACTTTATTTTATTATTGTTATTTTGTTTTAATTAAGCAGACTTTAATTTTGTTAAAGTAATGTTATCTAACGTAACATTAGTATGAAAATATCTCCCTCATATTAGAATGCAGAGTATCTCTTGATCCAATAAGATTTAAAAATTTAAAGTATGAAAAACTTGATATTAAAACATAAATATATACTACAGAATCTAAAGATTTTATTATTATTTTCTTTTGAATATTATGTAAGACCATTAAAATAATAATAATAAAATCTTTATAAACATTCCAATTTCTTAATCTTAAACCAAGGATTTTATTATTATTTTCTTTTGAATATTATGTAAGACCATTAAAATAATAATAATAAAATCTTTATAAACATTCCTATTTCTTAATCTTAAACCAAGGATTTGTAGATTCGAAAATTTTCCATTTATTATTTCAATAAAAAAATATGGATATTCCTTAAGGATTTGTAGATTCGAAAATTTTCCATTTATTATTTCATTAAAAAAATAATATGGATATTCCTTAATAGCCTTCGATTAGTGTTTAATAAATAGATATGGAGCCAGATATGTATCTTTAATATTTTCTTTGTTGTTCAGGGACACGAGAGATTAATTTTTATTCCACGTGTTATTGAATTGAATTTTCTTTAATAACTAATGGGTTTAAATTAATATCATGGATAACTTCATAACCTAACCTATGCCTTCATCTTAATATTTTTATTTTATTTTAATTAGAACTTTATCTTATAGAAATACTAAGTATAAAATATGTTATTTTAGGTTATTAAATTAATTTATTTATTTTAATTAAAATACATTAAATTAAAAAAATAAATTAAATTGTTATTTTCTTCTAAAATAAAATACATAGTAAAACAAATTTTTGTGCATTTAAAAAAATAATTTTTTAATTTATTATTTATTGATAATTTTTAGTAAAGATACCAAGGGTTCCATGTACATCATGTCCTTCAGGATTTACCATATTCCAAGGGTGTCATGAGTGCATGTCCTTCAAGTATTTGACTTTTCATTGATAGGGAATTGGTCTAATAGTGGAGACACTATTAACTCAACTTTGTTTCTGTTATTGATAGACTAATTGTTAAATTTGGTAGCATCGACAGTCATTCTCCAATGAGAGGCCATATGGGCCACCCTTAGGCTAGCTAGGGAGATTTGGAGAATCAACCAGTCTTGTGAGGTATTGACAAAATCCATGGGGAACATACAACCTCTGTGATTCAAACCAAAAGTCAGGACGAACGAGATGCTATGTGAGTCCAATGCAAAAGTCAGGGGGAATGTACAACCTCTGTGAGCATAGACAGTCTAGTGCAAAAGTCAGGGGGATTGTACAACCTCTGTGAGCATAGACAGACCAGTGCAAAAGTCAGGGGCTTCTGTGAGCCTAGTCAAGCCTTGTGAGCCATGAGAAAAAGTCAAGGCATCTAGCAAAGGTTAGGTTGAATATAAAATTCCTATGAGCTAGAAACAAACGATATTCCTAATATTGCAAATGATATAAATGTATTGATCTAGTGTGTTGGCATGTGTAACATTATCCACCATGAAGAGAATTTTGAATTGCCTTGTAAAGAGTCGAGTCATAACTGAAGTCTTAAGTCTAGTTTTATTTTCGAACTAAAGTGTAATGCTGAGTTGCAACTGAAGTATCAAGTCTAGTTNTTCTATTTTAGAACTAAAGTGTAATGTTGAGTTGTAACTGAAGTCTTAAGTCTAGTTCTATTTTAGAACTAAAGTGTAATGTTGAGTTGTAACTGAAGTCTTAAGTCTAGTTCTATTTTAGAACTAAAGTGTAATGTCGAGTTATAACTGAAGTCTTAAGTCTAGTTCTATTTTAGAACTAAAGTGTAATGTTGAGTTGCAACTGAAGTCTTAAGTATAGTTCTATTTTCGAACTAAAGTGTAATGTTGAGTTGTAACTGAAGTCTCAAGTCTAGTTCTATTTTCGAACTAAAGTGTAAAGCTGAGTTGAAACTGAAGTCTCAAGTCTAGTTCTATTTTCGAACTAAAGTATACCAGTCTCAAGTCTAGTTCTAAGATCGAACTAAAGTATGAAGCTGAGTTATGATTAAAGCATTCAAACAAGTTACTATTTTGAGTCTCTCCTCTTCTCCTCTTTAGCCTATATAAGTAGAGTTTGACCCCTCTCTTCAACACAGTTTTGATATGCAGGTTAAGGGTGAAGCAATAGAGGCACATATCAGTGATAAAGAGGCAGCATACCAAAGCAACATATCAGTGATGTATATCAATAATAGAGGCGACATATCAGTGTTGTATATCAACAATAGAGGCAACATATCATAGGTGTATTTCAGCAAGGTCTTTTAGGTCTTTGTCATGTCAGAGTCATCTTGGCAAGCTCTTTAAGTGCAGAACATTCATGGTGGATATTTGTAAGTGATCTTACATTATTAATGCAATAAAGGAATATTGTTTGTTGGGGTTTTCTCCCTGTATAGGGTTTCCCCGGGGTATATGTGTTGTTGATGTGCATGTTTACTCATCTACATAATTATTACTATTCGGTTGTGATTTGGTATTGTTGAAGTGTATTAAGCTCGAATCAAAGAGTTGAAAAAATAAAAGAATTAATCTGCATAATAAATCAAGCTCATAATTTAACATGGTATTAGAGCTTAGGGTGTGTTAAACGTGTTGAAGTGCAGTAATAGGTACACATAGATCCAAGCTAGCTTGATTAAGTTTCTAGTGTAAAGTCCATGGCATCCTCCATTTCAGTTAGGTCCGAGGATAGGCTTGAAGGAGCTACCAACTTCAATGTGTGGAAGCTTCGGATAACAAATATCTTGTAGGAGCACGATCTTGAGTAGTATGTGACCACAGTGGTGGAGGAATCCATGAATAATGTAGGAAGAACGACCTTCAGGAAGAGTCAAGCAAAGGCCAAGAGAATCATCTTGACTCAGTCAAAGACAATATAATGCCTACAATGACTTTGTTAATGAATGCCAAGGACTATATGGATACATTGGTGAATCTGTATGAGAAACAGGCTCCAAGTCAGAAGAGGGCACTTAAGCACAAGCTTAAGTATTTGAAGATGGAGAAAGGTGAATGAGTGGAATCTTTCTGTTCCAGGATAGCCCAGATCAAATATCAATTTTTGTTCATAGGGGTGACAGTGGACGATGATGATTTAGTGCAGGCCATTTTTGATGGTCTTCCTTCTTCATGGGAGACCTTCTTATCTAGTGTAAGTGGGAGAGAGATTCAACCCACTTTTGAGAGGTTATGGCATGATTGCCTCCAGGAGGAGAGTCGCACAACTACCAGGAGCGAGTCAACGAAAGAAGAGCACTCAGCTTTAGCATCAATATTCAAGGGAAAGAAGAAAGGAACTTTCTAGAAAGGCTCTCAGAGGAAGCCAAACACCAAAGGTACATTCAAAGGCAAGAATATTGATACATCTAAGATTAAATGCTTTAGTTGTAATAAGTTGGGTCATTTTGCTAAAGATTGTTGGTTTAGAAAAAAATATCCAAGGAAAGGGAAACATCATGCCTCAACTGCTGAGGATGATGAATCCAAAGGAAATCAGAAAATTCCTTCTAATGAGAAAGAAAATAGAAAGAATATTACTTGGTTTCTGCCTTATCCAGTTCAGTTTTCACGGGGCCAAAAACTTGGTTAGTAGATAGTGGTGCATCAAAGCACATGATAGGGTACAAGGAGATCCTCTCAAATTTATGACGCAGGCGCGAGCCACCTCCCTCTAGCACCTGCTCACAGGATCGTTCAAAAATCCCCCTTTGTCGAACCGAAGCGGCTCCTTGGATTCCCTCGGGAATCACTGAGAAAATCTGAACCAGTCCACAAGTCCTTTCTTTCCTCCACATGGCCTTCTGCACTTTACCGTGGTTATCCCTGACTCAGTTTCGGGGTTCGGGGTTTTGTGCTTCCTGCTGTCGAGAGTCATTGTCCTCTTGATTCTCCGATCACCGATGGGACAATTTGCCGACGCGCCCCTTTTCCTCAGCCCCTCCTATCTGTGTTGCTGGTCCACATGACCTGCCTTAATATGACCATAGTCATAGGTTCCTATCGGGGTTTCGGGCTTTGCTATGCCAAAATGCACTTGCTCTTTGGATCCACGATCCTCCGATTCCCAACGCGCTATAATTTCAGCTAGCCCTCCTAGTTCAACCCCTGATCCACGTGACCACTGCCCCGTGACTGTGGTCAAACCTCTGCATCGGGGTTTCGGGGTTTGCGATGTCAAAATACATTCGCCCATGGGACTCGCGATTCTTCGAATCCCGACTCTCCAGTTGGCTAACAACTGGCCTCTCACGATGGTGCTTTCCTTTTCTCTGACGTGCTGACAGTTGGCCCCCCCACTGGTCGGGGTTTCGCGTTTCACGATTCCAAAATGCACAAACAACTTGTCACCAGAATCCCCGATATCCCAATGACCCAACGCCGATCAACAAATTCTTGTCGGGACTTCTCCTCCTGTCCACGAGGACTTAACTCCCTCGCAACTTCTGCAGATCTGACGACTGTCGGCGGTCCTACACTAGATCTAACGGCTCAGATCTATTCTCCTTCCTTGCGCTCCTCCTGTGTGCCTTCCTGGATGTGAAAATCAATGGTCCATATCTCTCTCCTGTCGATCTGACGGCGACTGCGCTATCACCTGAGTTTCCTACGCTTTCTTCTCGACCTTGGGAGAAATTCCAAGGATTCTAAAGGCCTCGGCCCGTGTCTAATTCCTCCTGTGAGCTCTCGACTTCGAGTTCACCTCCGTGTATGAAGATGCTATTCCTACTGAGCTTCTGCGCCCGAATCCTCAAGGGACTTTCAGACTCCCGTGCCACTATAGGGTCTTCACACACCCAAAGTGCTATCTCTCCTGACCTTCTCAATTTCTCAGGCCCCTACGAGATTTTATCTTTCTTCTCCCACAGATGGAGAATATGGACGCCCCCCTGGCTATCCTTCTGCCTCAAGCAACCTCTTGCTGAGTTTTTCTGGGTGTTCAACAACCCAGTGAAGATCCCTCAGTGGACCTTTCTTCACTTCTAGAACTCAAGGAGTTCTTTTCTTCTTCTGTGCCTGAATGCACAAAGTCTCAATGCCCTCTTGGCAGATTTTCCCTTCCACAGAACGTTCAACAGTCCTGTCTTCTCCTTCTGTGCACCTATGCACCCACTCGATGCCCACTTGGCAGAGCTCTCAGAACCCTCAATGATTATGTTTCTTCTGAACTCATAGCAGATTTCTTCCCTCAACACCACTGTGCATATGCTCAATGCCCACTTGGCAGAGCTTTACGGAATTCACAGTAGAATTATGTCTGCAACTGTGTCTCTCATACACAACCTTGCCTCCTGAGGTGTTCAGTAACCTCAAAGGTCTTCCTCCTGAGTTGTTGATTTTAGTTCTTGTGCCTCAACATGCCTTTGTTTGAACCCTGTAGTGTTCAGAAGTGCATCCTCTATGCACGGCTCTCAGAACCAGCAGCGTTCTGTCACACCCTCCTGGTGTGAAGCCTCAAAGACCTTCACCTGAAATCACATAAACTCCATGCGAATGCACCAACACCCATACATTCACAACATATGAAAGAATGATCACAGACACCCACATAACACAGAATGACATGCAGGAAAAATTGCTTCTGATTATATTAAAATGGAAAATGCCTGTACTTACAATGGTGTTCCCGAGCTCTCTCTGGCTCCTCTCTTACAACCATACTAACTCAAAATGAGATATGAAAATCTCTTTTACCTGAGGGGGCTCTTCGAGCTCTCCCCTCCAACCTACCTACCCTATTCAATTACATTGAATGGGTTGTCTAGTCCAGAATCGGATCTAGATCTCAGCCATACACACATTAAATGCCTATCTATCTACAGCCTGCACAAAGGCATGGCTTCTATGGCTCACCAGCCTAGACATTAAATTACATTTAATTCAAATTTCAAATGAGGTTGTGCCTCTCTTCAATTTGAATGCACGCGCTCGACGTGGCTGGTTGGTTGGCTGGCTGACGTGGAGAGATGCTCCTACATCAATTTAGAGAAAAAGTATTTTGCAGAGCATGTTGAGCTTGGGGATGAAAAAATTTGCAAGATAGAGGGAGTAGGATCTATCTCCTTCAGATTGGAATCTGGGGCTAGACTTCATATTGATGAAGTATTATATGTTCCAGGGCTCAAGAAAATTCTACTATCAGTTGCAACCCTTGAGGACAAGGGATATTGGGTGATCTTCAAGGATAGGAAGGAACTACTATGGGCTAAAGGTATCCACTTAAGTACAACAAAACCCATTGGAACTCGTAGTGGAGGATTGTACGTCATGTCAGGATAGTCAATTCAGGCATTGACTCATGATACAACTAGCTCCAACGAGTTGTGGCACATAATACTTGGACATCTTCATTACAAATCTCTTCCAAATCTACAGAACATGGTATGTGGCATGCCCTATATTTCTCTTAGTAAAAATGAAATTTTTAAGGGATGCATGCTAGGTCAAAATATAAAGAAACAATTTCCTAGTTGTGACAACAGAGCTCAGGGCATCTTAGATCTGGTTCATTTTGATGTATGTGGTCCCATGTCATCTCCCTCACTCAGTGGTTTTTTGTATTATGTCATTTTTATTGATGATTACTCAAGAAAATGTTGGATATATTTCCTTAAAGATAAAAGTGACACATTTGATAAATTCAAAGAGTATAAAGACTTTATTGAAAAACAAATAGGGAAACACATCATAATCCTTAGAGTAGACAATGGAGGAGGGTTTGAATCTCTCCAGTTTGAGGATTTATGCAAGTCAATAGGAATCAAGAGACAGTTGATCGTGCCATATAACCCTTAGAAAAATGTTGTTGCTGAGAGGAAAAACAGGACAATTTGTGAGGCAGCGAAAGCAATGATGTTTGACTAGGATCTGCCAAATTCTTTATGGGCAGAAGATACCTCCACTGCCATGTATATTGAGAACAGGTTTCCACATGCTATCTTGAAGGACAAGACTCCTGAAGAGGTATTCTCATGGATCAAACCTAAAGTAGGGCATCTAAGGATATTTGGGTGTCCTGTGTATATTCATGTCCCTAAGGAAAAGAGGACAAAGATGGAACCCTCATGCAAGAAAGGGTTTTTTTTGGGGTACAGTGATAACTCCAAGGCTTACAGGATTTATGTACCAGGTCAGAGGAAAATAGAGGTAAGAAAAGATGTGACTTTCCATGAGGAAGCCACATTTAAGAAATCCAGAGAGCTTCAACAGGAATCAAAAGCAGTTCAACCAACTTCACCCTCTTTTGAAAATGAAGAGTTAGATGATCAGAGGGAGGAACTTCGTGAAGGGCCAAGTAATGAGCCCCTAGAACCTATTGAAGTGTTAGAAATAAATCTTGAATAACCTCCAGCCAAAAGGAAGCCAGGGTGGCTTAAATAAATAGTGCATGAAGAAGAAAGGATAGTTGCTCCCAAAGGAAATTTCAGGGAAAGGAAGAGGCCTCATAGGTTTGGAGGCTATGTTGCACTGATGAGCAACATTAGTGATGCCAAACCTTCTTCATTTGAATAATAAGAAAAATTACAAGTATGGAAGGATGGCATGCTTGAGGAATACATGTATATTATAAAGAACAATGTTTGGGATATTGTGTCAATGCCAAAAGACAAATCAATGGTTTCTTCCAAATGGATCTATAAGATCAATCGTGCAGCTGATGGAAGTGTGGAAAAGTTCAAAGAAATATTTGTAGCTAGAGGCTTCACTCATAAAGAAGGAATCGACTACGAAGAGACTTTTTCCCCTGTAACCAGGTATACCTCCATTCGATCTATTATTGCTTTAGCTCCTGTTCTTGGTTGGAAGCTACATCAAATGGATGTAAAAACAACATTCTTGAATGGAAAGATTGAACATGAGGTATTTGTGGAACAACCATATGGTTTTGTACTGCATAACAAAGGCACTCATTGTTGTAGGTGAATCCTCTTGCGGACAAGCGGATTCCCTCTTGGTCTCTAGACTCCTAAGGCCAAGACAGAAAAGTGCTTAACATGGACACTGAAATCCTTTTAGATCTAATCAATCTAATATACGAAGGAGAAGAAGAGATATATGTACCTTATTAACGATGTTTGTCCCCGCAAATTCCAAGCCAAGCTTCGATCTTGAGCTCCCTAATAGGTCCTGTAAAACAAACAAAGGTACAAAAGACTTTCTACTCTACTGAGATTAGCTCAAATATAGATCCATCTAGTGCAGACAAACTCATGTGGAACCAAACATAAGTTTGAAAGAAACAGGCCAAGCATTGATTATTAATGAGAACACGTAAAAGTACTTACAATCCTTTGGATGAAGGTGCAACAACTTCTTCCAGTTCTCCTTGTCCAGCCTCTTTGCTCAAGAATTCTACACTGATTGTTTTGATGGCATGTCACTTATGGGATCATAAGTTTGGTGTAATTCTCAATCTCTATCCCCCCCTTCTACCATGAGGAGGCCTCCTTATATAGGCTTGGAGAGGCCTAACCACTGGAGAGATCTTTGGGATAATTTGAGCTCCTCTCCTTCAGTTGTGGATCTCTCCTAAGATAATGCCTTGACCCAAGATTCGAACCCAACTACCTTCAGATATTGAGGGGATTGTCCCCTGATTTCCTCCAACAAACCGAATTTCTCCCAAAAAAGAGCAGTGCTCCCTCAAAAGGGGCACAAAACACTAGAACAATCCTCTATAAGGGAGTACAGAGCGTCAACGCTCCCTATCAGTAGGTAGGGGGCCGCTCCCTCCCAAAATTGATGTTTCAGTGGCATAAGGTTTGTACTCTTCTGTCAATTTATTTTCCTTCTTCAAAACTAGTCTTTGAGGTGTCTTAGTGTTCTTGCGATGCCATTAGAGAGACGGCATAGGAAGTATGATGTCTGTGACACTTGCGACCAATATGCGACACTTGCAGTATTTATAATGATGACACTAGCCATCATTGCAATGAGTGATTTTGACGTGTAACAGATTGCCCCCCAAAGTGTGAAGTCAGAAGACAATGATGAATGAATTACTTTGTAGACTTTTTCGAGCAAGGGTATGGACACCGAGAGGCTAGAAAAATCTGCACAAAACCATCAAACAAATATTATGACACGTTTCAAACCCAAGGCAGGCATACCTATGCTTGAGTTATGAAGACTTTTTCAGGTATGGCTGCCATAGAATACACTGCAGAGCCATAATGATATTGATAAAAGGTATAGCCATTGAAGATACAATGTGGATCTATACACCTGTTGAGTGCTCAACACAACCTAAAAGTTTTGTGATCACTTCCTTTTGGGTACCACCTTGTCTTCTACCTTCAATTGTTTTCACCGTGGTTTGAGCCTGATAATCTTATTATCTAATATGTTTCATATCCGAATTTCTCTTGAGCATATTAAGAACCATATTGAGAAACACCACGACTGATCAAGGAACCAACGACCCAGATTTTTCCCGGCTTACTTGAGAAGTTTAACATCGGTGAAAGTTTAAGGTAGCGAAAATTGTATGGGAAGTCAAAGCAACCGAGTGCCGACATTCTTCGACATTGGCCGATAAGAGTATCTCTTTTACATATATAGTATCCAAAAATATTTTGCCGAACGTCGGTCCTTTCGACTTCGGCAGAGAAGTGTAATCATAAGTGTCGCACAAAAGAGGAGTTCCACCATCGACCGCCGACGCCCAAAACATCACCAATCCCAACATCACCAGTATCTGGAGTTTTATCAAGAAAATATCAACGTTGATAAACAATCTAAAATAGTAGTTGATCCCCGATCTTTATGAAGGTAAAGATGTGATGTGACGTTTAACCCCTCGCTGTGTCAAGTACTCTGCATTCAAAGCTTTAGTTAATTCATAGATCACGCATTAGTTACTAGCTCGTGCGTGAATCAAAAGGGAACCATTAAACTCACATACAATGCATCTCCATTCGCACCTCCACCGTCAACCAGTTAAGTCTCAATGGCAGAAATCCGATAGCATTATATTTTGAAATCTACATTTATCACCCGTATTAGCTAATTGATATGACTGGTAGTATCTCCTAGTTATATTCTTTCGATTCCTTTTTGTGTGATCCCACTCTACGCAGCAAGGAATTCATAACCAATATGATAACAAAGCCACTAGTCCAGAGGAAGCATCTGAAGTCCAGTGAGTATTAAACAGTTTTCTTAGCAAGCATTACAGGTATGGGTTCACTTATGGCTTTATGTTTCATTTGTATATGTCCTCACCCAATGATTCTTTGTATATGTGTTTAAAAGGCAGTTTTGATTGCAGGGACAATGCCTCTAAAGAAGCCATCCACCAGGAAATCACCACGGGCACCAAAGCTGCAAGAATCAGAAATAGGAGAAGGCTCCTCCCCGGCAGTTGCAAGACAATTAGAGTTTTCTCCTAAGCTAGTGTCCATCATCAAGGTGATCACCAAGGAGCCCTTTGTCCATCCCCCAACTTTCAGGGATACAGAGGCAAGTATTGGAGAAAAGATGACTTTTCCTCGCGGGGAAGAAATCTTCAAGAAGATCAAGAAAGAAGAGCCCCTCGAATATACTCCGCACAATGACCATGATACAAGGAAGCTCGATGATGAGGTCCCCCCAAACATCCGTAGGGATTATCTGCACATGGTGGCAAGCCGGTCTCTAGTTTTCCCTTGCATCGAGCTCTTAAAGTGGCTCATTGATCACACCGATGCACATAAATGTTCGATTAATGATGAAAATGGAAAATGCGTTGGTGTTTTCCTGCCATCAGAAGTTCAGAAATACTACAAACTCAATGAGTCTGGAGAAAATTTGAACACTAATTTCGTGGTGAGTTTCTATGCCTCTCACGACACTAGGAAAATCTTGGCATCCTGATGGAGGGAAGACTAGAAATTCATGAACGGAACTTTTGGCTGGTACCCGACGGTCAATCTCAGGGAACCATACGCCTATCTCATGGCCCTTCTCTTCATATTACATGGGGAGAAAGACTGCTCCTAGTTTTCGTAAGCTTGGATGCCTCTGGATTTTACAGTCGTTGTTTCGGGTACTAGTTTCAATTGGAGTGCTATCATCTCCAAACAGTTGAGCACATGCATAAAAAAAGCTCAGGCACCAAAGGAAGGAGATACCCTTACCTTCTACATGGATTCATATCTACTAGACGTCATCTGCTCCAGGAACACTTTTGATGGGATGAACTTGAATTGGCACCCTTTGGAGCTCGTAGTCCATGTATACTACAATATCTTGTGGGAAAATAGGTACAAGAAATCCTATGCTGTTATCTGTGATCATTTTATTTCTCCCATTTACTTCTTACTCTTTAAGAGAGAATGCCCTATATTATCAAACAAAGCAAAGAAGTTCATAGTCAAAATTGGTCACTAGTATTTAGACAAACGAGAAACCTACATCAAGATTTTTGGCACCACAGGGGTGCCACATTTATTACCCCTTTATGTTCCCGACCAGCTAGTGTTAGGAGAAATCTGTTATCAAACCATCATACAAGGATACAATGAAACTTTAGTGAAAGACAAGAAGTGGGATTTCATACCATATGGATTCCATATCGGCTTCTGCATGGTCAAAGACACCGCGCATGCTAAACAACTTGGGCTAGGTCAATTCAAATTTTGGTTCCAAATTGGCCGATTTCGCAAACACAATCCAAAGGGATTGGTCCTATAGCACGTGTCATAGGTATCATCGTGTTGGCCTTATGCCCATGATTGGTTTGAGTATGAAATGTTCACCGAGGACGCTCAAGACTGGGATATGGTGGCATCCAGGAAGGTCGATCCTAGAGGAACTAGGTTTAGAGCTTTGAGCTATGAAGAGCATGCCACGCTATTGGAGAAAGCAATTCAAAGAGTTGGCCGACACCCTAAAGCAGCAATAGCATATAAATTGGAGGAAGGAACAAATAACCTCCAAGAAGACATTGAGGTCACAAAGGCTCATCAGGTATCCCTGGTACAAATCAGAGTTTTCCCTGAAGATCAAACAGCTCAAGAAAGTGGCACACTTTTATACCAACAGTCTCAGCTACTAATGAAACAGATGCAGGATAACCCACATCCTTCCATAAGTCCTGTAATTTCAGTTACTGTCCAAAGAGTTCCGACAGAACCTAGCAATATTGGTCTCATAGCCGCTGATGGCACCAATGGGTCGGGCAATCCCGAGTCTACGATATCGTCAATTGATCTCTTAGGAGAAGGAACAGCTCAACCAGAGACGGGCCAGGTGTTGATATAAACACAAGCGCCCAACCCCTTGAGCACGCTAATACATATATACAGCAATGACGAGAGAACAGAGCCTTCTCATGGCACCTCAGTGCACATCCAAGAAGAAGAAAGTCCTGAAAAGACCTTTTCCCCAAGTCTTGAAAAGGTCTCTTTCTGTTGGGACCAGAGTTTAGGACCAAGGAATCCCACAAAAGGAAGTTGAAGCTTAAGGTAATCTCCACACAATAAAGTCCGATGAACCGGAAATAGATGTAGGCCCAAGTGACGAGCCTCCGCAGAAGGAAATCGGTAGTTCCATGATCGATGAGCAAGTAAGTGACAAGTCCATACAAGACACCTCTATCCTGCCCAATACTTAGATCCCCGGTAAGCAACAAGTAGAAGTTGGATCTACAAGGCAGAACGAAGAAGTTCGAGAGCCCACTCTCGAACAAATTTACACTGCGGGAAGCTTGGGAAACAATCTCACATGGGGTGATCAGTAGATACCAAACCTGATAGATGAGGTCACAGACATCTATGTGATCTCCTATGATCAAAAGAGGAAGGCTATCGTTTAGAAGACTGCAAAGAAGATAAGAATCACCTTGGATAAGTCCATCATAGTCATCATTGAGGAGAATTTAATCGATACAGCAGACGCCCATACATATAAGTTAATTGGTGTGGGAAAATCCCTCTCAGAGGGTGCCTAGGACAAAGCCAGGAGAGATGAAAAGGATCTTGTCACCGCCCAAAAGGAGCTTGAACACTTACGCGATATTGTCGATTACTATAAGGGTGCTACACAGACATCTGTGTATTTAAAAGATAAGCTCAATAAAGTTTACGATGAGTTCAAGAAGGAAAGACAACTGTTAATCTCAAATATAGCTGAATTCTAGGAAGATACTCTCATGTCACTCGCGACATGTAAGGAAATGGAGCGATGGTATGAGAAGGATCAACAGGTAATGGAGAGGCTCGAGTTTATTGAGGCAATCCAGAAAGGCCAAGAAAAGGAAGACCACGACATTCGGCTAGTAAGTAAAAGAAGTCTTGATCACATGAAGCGATCGACCGAATACTGGGCCAAAATGTCTCGAATCCCACATGAAGAAATCCAAGAACAATGGACCAGATGTCAAAAGCACTGGGATAAAATCAATAAAATAAAGAAAGACATCAGATTCCCTGAGTATGGTACCCCCAATATGTTTATCGACCTAAACGAAATAATCAAGCTGTGCACCGAACAAGATGCATCATGGGATGAAGAATGTGCAAAGGTCACCGATGCAAAGCCCGAGAAAGTAAAATAGTTCGCAGGACATCCAATCAAATCCAGAGCCATACTTCAGAAGTTGAACTTCAACCTCGCAAAATATCGGGCACACATAGCAGACATCAGGGGAATCTATGTGGCTCCAATGGAACAACACAGGTTTTCATGGGCCAACACCTGTGAAGAACTCTTTATCAAATGGTCTGATTATGAAAGAGTCCACCCTTTCCAAGAAACAACTTGGGTGGACTGTTGAAAGACGTTATATGATGACGCCACGTGGTGATTCTTGATTAGCTCAAATTGTATTTTACCGTTAATTACTGTTAAGACTTTATATTATAAATAGGAACATCAACCGATGGTCAGAGTGGTCGATGGTTGTTGTAAGAACTCTTTTCTTTTGGTTGCTGATAATTGTTTTGAGACTGCTACGAATTAAGAAGTCCTTCTGGACCAAAGACAAGCTATTCTCATCATATGTTTGTGATTGCAGTTGGAGAAGAATTACTTCCTTTCATGTTCCATGAATGTTGCAGTAAATGAGTAAGAGAAATTAATTTTGTTTTCAATTTATCTGGTGCAATGTTTTGATGTTACTTGCTTTAAATGATGAAAGTAAATCATTTTGCTTCTATGTGATGAATGTCTTGGTAGATGAATTATTTTGCTTACCGTGACATTGATTACAATTGTGTTTCTTTCTCTATGCTAAGTAGTTTACCTCAGCTATGTGATGAATGCCTCGGTAGATGAATTATTTTTCTTACCCTGATCTTGATCATATATGCATCTTATTTCTGTCAAGTAGTTTTCTCAGATAGTAGTTGGATGCTCTTTCAGTTAAAGTATTATTACTAATCCCTTTGGCATAGGATCGATGTTTGCATGTTCGAGTAGTGGGTTATCCCAAGCTCGACCCCTTCCCAATAGTTAAAAATATTGTCCTGTCTTCATCAAGTTGGTTTATACCGGCATGAATCTCTTGTACCTGCCCCACCTAAGAGAAATTACATAAAAGATTGTCTTAACCGAAGGAAGAGCATTCACCACAAAACACAAAAGCTCATCGATAATTTTTCCAAATTGTAAGATCTGGAGAACCATTCCACTCCAAACACTACAGAGTCTAGTTGGGCCTCAGTGGAGGGTTTAGTTCCTACTATTGAATCAGGGGATTTAAACCCCATCAACAGAATTGGTGACATAAGGAGGGCCTGAGAATAAATGGCTGAATATATAAGTTATATGATATTTCGAATAGCCTATAGATTCGTAACGACCCACATGCATGGCTAGTCATCCAACAGACAACCCACCTTTACCAAGTACTCCCAAAGTGGATAACTCACCCCACTCCGAGGAAGGATATCTTCACCCTGAAATACCTTACGCCCTCCCTCACAAGGAAGTGAATCAGTTTAGAAGGATTACCAGAGCCTACGCCTGGAAAATTAGCGTGTTTCCCTTCACCCCCATCCTCCCTCGAAGAAAACAACAAATTAGACTAGTAGTCAACACTCCCGATGAATTTTTTGTACACTCCGTCGAAGACTTAATAGACTTCGCAATCACCAAAATCCAAGAACCTCCTTACCTCATACCTGAGACGCCAGTCGACGACATCTCCGAACCTAACGATCTTTCAGAAGAGGAAGAGCCCGACTCCGACTCCGAAGATATGGAAGAGAACAATGGTCGAGAGGAGGAGAGGGAAGTTCCACTTCAAGACAACCAACCTTGGTTGGCCGGGGACGCCGTGGCCATCCCTGGACGAGTACACAATATCCCTCGGCACCCGGAAAAGTTGCTCCCCAAGTATGATCTTGAAACCTCAGGATTTCCCAAAGATCATATCAAGAAGTTCATACTCGTGATGAGGCTTATGAACATTCAACATGAAGATGTGGTATGCAAAATTTTCCCCTACACATTTGAGAACTCGTCTTCCACTTGGTATTTTAACTTTCCAGTAGGATCCATAACCAGCTGGACTAAGTTCCAAAAGGATTTCCTAGAATTTTTTTTCGAAGAAACTACCATGGGAGCCCTTATGGCCGAATTATTCGCAGCCACCATGACCCCAAAAGAAAGGGTCAAAGATTTCAATAAAATATTCACGACTATCCTAAACAAATTCTAGCTCGCGGTGAAACTGGCTCAAGAGTTGCAAATCGAGGTCTATGCCAACGCGCTTCCGACCTATATTTCCATGTTTATTAAAAGAGCCGCTAAGCAAACCCTCGCGAAGAATTTTGAAGAGGCCAAGACGATAGAGTTCCAGATGAAAGGGTATAAATAAGGCCAGGCATCTCTAGCGAGAAAAGAAAGCCAGCCCCCTCCCAGGAGAGGACTCCTCTTGACTAGACCGTCAGGGAAGCTGGTTGAACCAACTCTTGATAAGGGTAATGGAGATATAGAAGACCTGCAATGCATGGTAAAGAAACTATCAAATTAGATTATAGATATGAAAAGAAATGCAGGTGAGGGAAACCAAGGCCAAAGACCCTATAAGCCTTTCTTTAAAAGAAACCATCCTTTCAAAGCAATTGAACCTCCCCCGACCAACCTTAACATTGACTTAGGGAATGTCATGTCTGATTCTTTCTGTACATACCACCAAGAGAACCACTCATAAAGGGAATGTCCTCAGTGGGTCCACGCCATGGATTTAATGGCCAATCATTTTCTGGGCGAAGTCTCTCTGACCAAACCATCCAACAGTTTGGCCTTTAACATTGTCGATCAAGAAGAGGTTGACCCACCACAAGACACGACCATGCAGATATGGGATACCGACGTGATCACATCTTCAGATGATCTGTTTAAACCTCAGGCATCACCCACAGAGATATCAGTGGTATAGACATGTAGTAAGGGTCAACCCGACCCAAAAGATATCGATGCCACCCATGCCTCACAAAGTAAATTAACTCTCGATCGCCCGAGAATGCCTTTCACTCCCAGTAAAAAGCCTATAAGTATCCATAATCATGATTCTTCTAAATTAGATTACAATGTAGTAGAAGATTTGAAGAAGCTGAAAGCTAATGTATCGGTTATGGACATATGTAGAATCCCTTAACAGAAAGAACTTCTGTTGCAAGCTCTAAGTTCCGTAGAAAACCCGACCACCGATGATGGTCAGGAGAAGAATCTGCCCCCTACGGATTTGGTAAGAAAACCAACGATAAACACCTACTTAGAAGGCATGAAGGAGAGGCCTTTTGTACCACCTTTCCTTTTAACATTTGAAGTCTTCAACAGGAATCTCCACAACTATCTGGTAGACTCTGGGGCATCTTCCAATGTCATGCCCTTGGTCATTTGTAACAAATTAGGTGTTGTCCCTCTAAAACGTGATAATAATTTCATACAACTGGACAGGATCCAGGTCAAAGTCATGGGGGAACTCAAAGATGTGATGATCAGGGTAGCCACTCATCCTAATTTCGTGCAGGTGATTGATATCATTGTGGTGGATATCCCTGAGGCATATGGGCTATTATTAAGCCAATATCGATCCGAAAAACTAAACGTATACTTCATCATAGACTGGGCACACCTTTGGCTTCCACTGAAGGGATACAAGAACATGATCAGAATCGATAGGGAAAGATATCTGAAACATACAATCACTGACCTGGAAACCCCGAACGAACCAACCTCCATCGATTTTGCCATACTAGGGAATTATTCTTGTGATTCTCACTTTGGAAATCTTGCTCCTCTCCTATCCAAGGTTTCTCTTACCCAAAGCTCTGAGATGATCTTTCAAGAAGAATTCTCGATGCCAATGGAAGATTCTCCCTTTTGTCAAGACCTAGTGTTAGGTCTTCCGGAAGAAAAGATCAAAGAGAGGAACATTGATTGGAATGGAAATAATCGCTCACAAATTTGGACCCTTTATTTTGATGGATCCAAGTCACAAGAGGGTTCGGGAGCAGGGTGCATCCTCATCGATCAAAAGGGTAAACACCATTTCTTGTCTTGTAGACTAGAATTCGAGTGCACCAACAACACTGTCGAGTATAAAGCCTTGGTACAAGGGTTAAATAAATCCATAGATCTTAATGTCAAGGAATTAAAGGTGTTCGGAGACTCGGAAATAATTATTAGACAAGTAAGAAACACTACACACTGCAACTCCCCTCATCCTAAGAACTACCAGTAGGAGGTGCAGAGGCTAATAGAACACTTTGAAGCTTTCAATATCACTGCAATCCACAGAGTGAAGAACATACTTGTTGACTCCTTAGCCACCGCTTCTTCAAGACTCTCGCCTTTAGAAGATTACGAAGCCTCCCGATTCACCGTAGAACTGCTCTACAAGCCATCAGTACCTAATAATATCTCTAATTGGAAAGTCTTTGAGGGGGATGAATAGATCATAAGATTCTTGACTAATCAAGATAACTTCAAAGACCTCACTATTGATGATGAAGAGTTCCAATAGAAACTAACGGAAACCAGTCCTCAGGAGGGTCAAAACGCGGATAAACCAAAGGCTCACACAATTCCAAAAGGGATAGAAAATCTAGAGAATTTGTTTGATCTAAAGGAATGATTTAAAGGACCTAAAAATGCAAAGACTAGTAGCTCCTGCCCCCTCCATGAAACTGTAAATCTTGGAACCCCAGATAACCCAAAGTATGTAAATCTTGGCAAAACGATATCTAAAGAGGAGAGGAAAGCCTACCTCAAATTATTTAAACAATACTAGGATGTGTTCGCCTGGTCCTATAAAGATTTGAAAACGTATGATACCCACATCATTCAACACACCATCCTGTTGAAACCCAAAATCAAACCTTTTCAACAGAAGCTACGAAATTACCACCCATCCTTGGAACCCCTAATGTATCAAGAATTAAGGAAGCTTTTAGATGCAAAGATAATTTTACAATTTAGACATTCCGCCTGGGTAGCAAACCATTTTCCAGTAAGAAAAAAGTCAGGAGAAATCCGATTATGTGTGTACTTTCAGAATCTCAATAGAGCTTCAGAAAAGGACAATTATCCTGTCCCGCCGATGGAGAAACTCCTACAGACCGTGTCGAGCTTGGAAATTTTCTCCCTTCTAGACGGTTTCTCAAGATACAACCAAGTGTTGGTTTCAGAGGAAGAACGATTAAAAACTACCTTCCTGACCAAATGGGGAACCTTCGCTTATAAACGCATGTCTTTCGGCTTGATTAATGCAGGAGAGACCTTTCAAAGGGAAATGGACGTGGTGTTTCAGGGACTTATAGGTAAGTGCATGGCAGTGTATTTAGATGACGTAACAGTGTATTCGAAGAATAGAGAGGAACACATCCAACACTTAACTCAGATTTTTGAAAGATGCCAAAAATACGATATATCACTCAATCCTAAGAAAACTATCTTCAGTGTTGAATAAGGTAAGTTTTTAGGTCATATTATATCTCAAGCGGGAATTCACATAGACCCCGAAAAGATTAAAGCCATAGCTCAACTCCCGCTACCCCATAACAAGAAGGCTATGCAGTGTTTTTTCGGGAAAAATAATTTTGTAAGGAAATTCACCCCCAACTTCACCGAAATCATCAAATCCTTACAAAAAATGATTTGCAAAGATTTCGAGTTTAAGTGGGATGATGAATGAAAATACGCTTTCAACAATATCAAAGCTGCCATATCCCGGGCCATGGTATTGTGAAGTACCAATTTCAATAGAGACTTTAACCTTTATACTTTCGCTTCTAACTAATTGCTAGCTGCGGTTTTGACTCAGAAGGAAGACGACAACAATGAAGCCCCAGTGTCATTCATGAGCACAAAACTTTAAGGAGCTTAGCTCAATTACCCCACCATAGACAAGTAGGCGTACGTGGTCTATAAAGAAATAAAGCATTTTAGGTCGTACATCCTCAAGAATCACACTAAGGTAATTGTGCCACACCTCGTAGTTCGATCCTTGTTTACCCAACAAGAAATGGGAGAAAGAAGAGGGAACTAGATGGTAGTAGTCCAGGAGTTTGATCTAGATATAAGACCCGCCAAGTTAGTAAAAGGACAAGGTTTGTGCAAGCTCGCAACCAAAGCTCAAGATCAAGCAAACCAAGATCCAGGGTGGGATAATGAAACAACACTGTGGTGTGGTGAAGCAACATACATTTCATCGAGATTGGACTCCTGGTACAAGGATTTGGCTCATCTATTACATCATGGGACTTGTCTCGAAAACCTCAACCCCAGAGAAAGAAGACCCCTCCGATTAAAATACACACAACATCGCCTCATAAATTCGATACTCTTCCGGATCAACTATGATGGGGTATTACTGAGATGTCTCTAATGCAAGGACACCGATAAAGTGCTGAAATAAATCCATGATGGCCCCGCTGGGGGACATTTTGCAGGAAACACCACCGCTCATAAGGTTCTGAGAGCCAGCTATTACTGGCCCACTTTGTTCAAAGATGCTCATGCTTATTCCAGGAATTGTAAGACTTGTCAAATAAGTGTTGGCAAGGAGAGAAGGGCAGTAATCCCACTTCAGCCTGTAACCGTCTCTAGACTATTTGAGCATTGGGGGTTGCATATCATAGGAGAAATTATGCCCAATTCTTCAAAATTTCACAAGTATATTCTTACTGCCACCAACTATTTCACAAAGTGGGCAGAGGCCATCCCTCTGACCCATGTAAATGAGAAAATAGTCATCCAATTTATAGAACAACAACTAATTACAAGGTTTGGCGTTCCTTGCACTCTGGTCTTTGATAATGCAACCTACTTCTCCTCTACCATATTGACAGAGTTCGCTCTGGACAAAGGAATCATAATCAAGTACTCTGCAAATTATTACCCTCAGGGAAACGAAGTGGCAAAGTCAACCAATAAGAATTTGGTGAGGATACTAAAGAAGACGGTTGAAGATAACCATAGAAGTTGGCATAACCAACTCCATAATTCCCTATAGCCCTATAGGGTCATGCCCAAAGAGGCTATAGGGAATTCCTCTTACTTCCTGGTCTATGGACAAGAAGCCATTCTCCCGAATGGGCTTTATCTTCCATCTCTCCAATTGGCCCAAGATTCTAACGATGATAAATCCTTGACCATGCAACAAAGAATCAACTCTCTTCTCATGTTGGAGGAAGAGAGGGAAAGAGATAAGTCTAAATTTTTATCCCATCAACAAATAGTGAAAATATGGTTCGATAAGCATAAGGCTAAAGAAAATAATTTTGAAGTAGGAGACTTAGTTCTAAAGTGGGATAAGGTAAATGAACCCAAAGGGAAGCATTCCAAGTTTCAGAGCCTATGTCTTGGGCCTTTTCAGGTGGCTGAGAAGATTGGGGTAGGTACTTATCATTTGCAAAAGCTAATAGGGGAACCTAACACCCTCCCGGTAAATGGCCAAGCCCTAAAGTAGTAATTCCAAGAATAACAACACAATAAAAGTTATAAAATATGTATATATATATATATTTCCAGTTGGCTCAAATAAAATAAGGACCAGAGATATCTATTTTATGGGACAAAGATTCTGCATCCGCCTAGTGAATCGCCATTTGTTGAGTGATCAACACACCCTAAAATTTCTGTGGCCACTTCCTTTTGGGTACCACCTTGTCTTCAACCTTCGGTTGTTTTCACCTTAGTTTGAGCCTGATAACCTTCTTATCTGATATGTTTCATATATGAGTTTCTCTTGAGAATATTAAGAACCATCTTGAGAAACACCACGACTGATCAAGGAACCAGTGACCCAAATTTCTCCCGGCTTACTTAAGAAGTTAGACATCGGTGAAAGTTTAAGGTAGCGAAAATTGTATGGGAAGTCAAAGAAACTGAGTGCCGACATTCTTCAGTATCAGTCTATAAGAGTATCTCTTTTACACATATAGTCTCCGAAAATATTTCGCCGAACGTCGGTCCTTTCAGCTTCGGCAGGGAAGTGTAATCATAAGCGTCGCACAAAAGAGGAGTTCCACCACTGACCGTCGACGCCCGAAACATCACCAATCTAGCATCACCGGTATCAGGAGTTTTATCAAGAAAATAACAATGTTTATAAACAATATAAAATAGTAGTCGATCCCCGATCTTTATGAAGGTAAGACATGATGTGACGTTTAACCCCTAGTTGTGTCAAGTACTCTGCTTCAAAGATTTAGTTAATTCATAGATCGCACATTAGTTACTATCTCGTGTGCGAATCAAAAGGGAATCGTTAAACTCACTGATACAATGCATTTCCATCTGCGCCTCCACCGTCAACCAGTTAAGTCTCAGTGGCAGAAATCTGATAGCGTTATATTTTGAAATCTGCATTTATCACCCATATTAACTAATTGATATGACTGGTAGTATCTCCTAGTTATATTATTTCGAGTCCTTTTTGTGTGATCCCACTCTATGCAACAAGGAATTTAGAACCAACAAGAGAACGAATCCACTAGTCCAGAGGAAGCATCTGAAGTCCAGTGAGTATTAAACATTTTTCTTAGAAAGCATTACAGGTATGGGTCCGATTATGGCTTTACATTTCATTTGTATATGTCCTCACCCGATGCTGCTCTTTATATGTGTTTAAAAGACGGTTTTGATTGCAGGGACAATGCCTCCAAAGAATCCATCCACCAGGAAATCACCACAGGCACCAAAGCTGGAAGAATCAAAAATAGGAGAAGGCTCCTCCCCAGTGATTGCAAATATAATTAAAGTTCTCTCCTAAGCTGGTGTCCATCATCAAGGCAATCACAAGGGATCCCTTTGTCCAACCCCCAGCTTTTGGAGATACAGAGGCAAGTATTGGAGCAAAGATGACTTTTCCTTTCTAGGAAGAAGTATTCAAGAAGATCAAGAAAGAAGAGCCCCTCGAATATACTCCACACAATGACCCTGATACAAGGAAGCTCGATGACGAGGTCCCCCCAAACATTCGTAGGGATTATCTGCACATGGTGGCAAGCCGGTCTCTGGTTTTCCCTTGCGTCGAGCTCTTAAAGTGGCCCATTGATCACACCGATGCACATAAATGTTCGATTAATGATGACAATGGTGTATGCGTAGGGGTTTTCCTGCCATCAGAAGTTCAGAAATACTACAAACTCAATGAGTCCGGAGAAAAGTTGAACATTGATTTCATGGTGAGTTTCTACGCCTCTCACGACACTAGCAAAATCTTGGCATCCTGGTGGAGGGAAGACAAGAAATTCATGAACCGAACTTCTGGCTGGTACCCGATGGTCAATCTCAAGGAACCATACGCCTATCTCCTGGACCTTCTCTGCAAATTACATGGGGAGAAAGACTGCTCCCATTTTTCGGAAGCTTGGATGCCTCTATCTTTTACAGTCATCATTTCGAGTATTGGTTTCAATTGGAGTGATATCATCTCCAAACAGTTGAGAACATGCATAAAAAAATCTAAGGTGCCAAAGGAAGGAGATACCCCTGCCTTCTACATGGCTTTGTATCTACTGGACATCATCTACTCCAGGAACGCTTTTACTGGGATGAACTTGAATTGGCACCCTTTGGAGCTCGCAGTCCATGTATACTACAACATCTTGTGGGAAAACAGGTACATGAAATCCTATGCTGTTATCTGTGATCATTTTATTGCGCCCATTTACTTCTTACTCTTTAAGAGAGAATGCCCTAGATTATCAAGCAAAGCAAAGAAGGTCATAGTCAAAATTGGTCATTGGTATTTAGACGAACGAGAAACCTATGTCAGGATTTTTGGCGCTATAGGGGTGCCACATTTATTACCCCTTTATGTTCACGACCGGCTAGTGTTTGGAGAAATCTACTATCAAACCATCATACAAGGATACAATGCAACTTTAGTGAAAGACAAGAAGAGGACTTTCATACCGTATGGATTCCATATCGTCTTCTGCATGGTCAAAGACACCATACATGCTAAATAACTTGGGCTAGGTCAATTGGAATATCGGTTCCAAACTGGCCGAGTTCGCAAACATGATCCCATTGGATTGGTCCTACAACACGCGTCAAAGGTATCATCCTATTGGCCTTATGACCATGATCAATTTGAGGATGGAATATTCACCGAGAACGCTCAAGACTGGGATATGGTGGCAGCCAGGAAGGTCGATCCTAGAGGAACTGGGTTTAGAGCTTTGAGCTATGAAGAGCAGGCCACGCTATTGGAGCAAGAAATTCAAGGAGTTGGATGATAGCTTGAAGCAGCAGTACCATATAAATTGGAGGAAGAAACAAATAACCCCCAAGAAGACATTGAGGTCATAGAGGCTCATCAGGGATCCCTGGTACAAATCAATTTTTTCCCTGAAGATCAAACAGCTCAAGAAAGTGGCACACTTTTATACCAACAGTCTCAGCTACTAATGAAACAGATGGAGGATAACCCGCATCCTGCCATAAGTCCCGGAATTTTAGTTACCGTCCAAAGAGTTCTGACAGAACCTAGCAATCCTAGTCTCACAGCCGTCGATGGCACCAATGGGTCGGGTAATCCTGAGTCTACGATATCGCCAATTGATCGCTCAAGAGAAGGAACAACTCAACGAGAGATGGGCCAGGTGTCGATATAAATACAAGCGCCCAACCCCTTGAGCACGCTAATACATATATACAGCTACGACGAGAGCACAGAGCCTTCTCGTGGCACCCCGGTGCACATCCAAGAAGAAGAAGGTCCCGAAAAGACCTTTTCCCCAAGTCTCGAAAATGTCTCTTCTGCTGGGCCTGGGGTTTAGGACCAGGGAATCCTTCAAAAGGAAGCTAGAGCTGAAGGTAATCTCCACACAGGAAAGTTTGATGAACCAAAAATAGATGTAGGCCAAAGTGACGAGCCTCCGCAGAAGGAAATCGGCAGTTCCATGATTGATGAGCAAGTAAGTGACAAGTCAATACAAGACACCTCTATCCTGCACAATACTCAGATCCCCGGTGAGAAACAAGTAGAAGTTGGATCTATAAGGCAGAACAAAGAAGTTCGAGAGCCCACTCTTGAACAAATTTACATTGTGGGAAGTTTGGGAAACAATCTCACATGTGGTGATCAACAGATACCAGACCCGGTAGATGAGGTCGCAAACATCTATGTGATATCCTATGATCAAAAGAGAAAGGCTATCATTCAAAAGATTGCAAAGAAGAGAAGAATCACCCTGGATCAGTCCATCATAGTCATCACTGAGGAGAAGTTAATCGATATAGCAGACGCTCATACGTTTGAGCTGATTGGTGTGGAAAAAGCCTTCTCAGAGGTTGCCCAGACATAGCCAGGAGAGATGAAAAGGATCTTGCCACCGCCCAAAAGGAGCTCGAACACTTGCATCATCTTGTTGATTACTATAAGGGTGCTACATAGACAACTGTGTATTTAAAAGATGAGTTCAGTAAAGTTTACGATGAGTTCAAGAATGAAAGATAGTTGTTAATCTCGAATATAGCCGAATTCCAGGAAGACACTCTCATGGCAATCGCGACATGTAAGGAAATGGAGTGATGGCATGAGAAGGCTCAATAGGCAGTGGAGAGTCTCGAGTTTATTGAGGCAATCCAGAAAGGCCGAGAAAAGGAAGACCACGACATTTGGCTAGTAAGTAAAAGTTGTCTCAATCGCATGAAGTGATTGGCCGAATACTGGGCCAAAATGTCTTGAATCCCACACGAATAAATCCAAGAACAATGGGCCAGATGTCAAAAGCATTGGGATAAAATCAATAAAATAATTAAAGACAACAGACTCCCTGAGTATGGTACCCCCGATATGTTTATCGACCTAAACTAAATAATCAAGTTGTGCGCCAAATAGGATGCATCATGGGCCGAAGAATCTGCAAAGGTCACCGATGCAAATCCTAGGCAAGTACAATAGTTTGCAAGACATACAATCAAATCCAGAGCCATACTTCAAAAGTTGAAATTCAGCCTCGCAAAATATCAGGTGCACACATCAGACATTAGGGGAATCTATGCGGCTCCAATGGAACAACAGAGGTTTCCATGGGCCAACACCTGTGAAGAACTCTTTATCAAATGGTCTGATTATGAAATAGTCTACCCTTTCCAAGAAACAACTTGGGTGGACTGTTGAAAGACTATTATATGATGACGCCATGTGGCGATTCTTGATTAGCTCAAATTGTACTGTTAAGACTTCATATTATAAATAGGAACATCAATCGATGGTTGTTGTAAGAACTCTTTTCTTTTGGTTGTTGATAATTATTTTGAGACTGCTACGAATTAAGAAGTCCTTCTGAACCAGATACAAGCTATTTTCATCAGATGTATGTGATTGGAGTTGGAGAGGAATTACTTCCTTTCCTGTTCCATGAATGTTGCAGTAAATGAGTAAGAGAAATTAATTTTGTTGTCAAGTTATCTGGTGCAATGTTTTGATGTTCCTTGCTTTAAATGATGAAAGTAAATAATTGTGCTTCTATGTGATGAATGTCTTGGTAGATGAATTATTTTGCTTACCGTGACATTGATTACAGTTATGTTTCTTTCTCTATGCTAAGTATTTTACCTCAGCTATATGATGAATGCCTCGGTAGATGAATTATTTTGCTTACCTTTATCTTGATCATATATGCATCTTCTTTCTGTCAAGTGGTTTTCTTAGACAACAGTTGGATGCTCTTTCGGTTAAAGTATTATTACTAAGCCCTTTGGCATAGGATCGTTGTCTGCATGTTCGAGTAGCGGGTTATCCCAAGCTCGAACCCTTCCCAATAGTTAAAAATCTTGTCCTATCTTCGTCAAGTTGGTTTATACCAGCTTGCATCTCTTGTACATGCCCCACCTAAGGGAAATTACAGAAAAAACTGTCTTAACTGAAGGAAGAGAATTCACTAGAAAACACAAAAGCTCATTGATAATTTTTCCAGATTGTAAGATCTAGAGAACCATTCCACTCCAAACGCTGCAGAGTCTAATTGGGCCTCGGTGGCGGGTTTGGTTCCTGTTGTTGAATCAGGGGATTTAAACCCTATCAACAATGCCTATGACCTGAACTGATCATAGCCACAAAGAATACACAGTGGATCTACGAGATGACAAGACATAGCCACGACCAATACAAAGTGGATCTATGTAATAATGTATGTGCCATAGTTCAAGAGAAACTCCGTTGCAACCTGGGAAAAGTATGTATAAGAGTGATGACTCAACCTAGGGTCTTCTTACCGATCCCGATGTAGTACAAATATAACCATGTGAATAGATGTCCTGACATTGAACATGGCATAAACCACTTGATTACCGGTCAATGAGGTAAACCGTTAACAAGCGCGAGGGAGATCACCATTAATGTCAATGATTCCCAAGGTACTCTAGTACATTCCAATGAATGCGAATGGATGAGATGAAGTCGAACATCCATGGAATCATCTGATCAGGGGTCAATGATGTAAACCCACTATTGGACGTGAGGAGGCCTGCCATTGAAGCATGCAGGTCCCAAAGTAATAACTAGCTTCTAAGTCTAACTCCTGGATAATGTGTTGAAGTCGATAGGAATAGGCTCGTCGAAGGAAGGCCTTGATGTATCCCCCATCAATGACATGAAACTAACACAGAGAGGTAATTGGTAGATTAAATGAACATGGACTGACATGGGTATTGAAACATGATATTTGTGATGGCTGACTCTCGAGGCAGATACTTCCCTTGAACACGGAGGCACAACAACAGAAACGTGACATGGACCAAAACTTGATGATGCAGTGGATAATGTGACTTTTTTCAGGTGACCCAAAGGAGTAAAAGAAACTCAGAGAATTGTCTTAGTGCAGAGGTTCAACGGATAAAAATGCGTGCAAATACAAAGTGTCATGTTCAAGGGTGACCGTAAGAGTTACTGGTAGTGTTCTCAAAAACTGTTTGGCTTGTTTCTTTCAATTTTTCCCCCATCCAGATAGATGAGTACCTCTTTTTAATTTAACAAGCTCGAGGAGGGTAACACATGCTCGATATGACTCACCTTCGGTAAGTCCCTCTTCCTTTGTTTAGTGAACTGGAAGAAGTAAGGGTTCGGTCCCTTATGCGCCCTTCAATGTATGATTGTTTAACGAGTCCAGAGAAGGTAAACTCAGTGTTTTTTCATATTTAGAGAGTCTAAAAACAACTTAAAGACAACTCCAATGTTGTCCTTTTTCGTAATGTTAGTCTTGCGAGGCCGAAAAAGAGATAAATTATCACTCAGAAGATGCCCTTTCAAACCTTTTAACGAGTGGGAAAGGAAGCAAGATCACTCGACAATATTTTCACGTTTAGAGAGTCTGAAAAGAGTTTAAAGAAGACTCTAGGGGGTTTCTTTTTCATGTATCCATTCGGGTTCGAAAAAGAGATAAAAGTTTACCCGATGCATTCTCATGTGTTTGAGCTTGAGAACAAACGAAGACTATGCTCATGAAGGTGACAAGATAAAATGAACAAGCCCACTTCAAAAACTGCCAATAATGTCAAAACTGCATTCTAGGGGATTAATAAGCCTCCAAATATTTCTCAAAAACCCAAAAATAACTACATCATATGTGAAAATGAAATGTAAAATAGTAAAAAGGGGTAAAAATGTCATTTACCATTTCATTTATGCAAAGATTTTTAGCAGTGGAGAATTTGCGTTTTGGAGCTGAATCTTAAATTGTTCGGTGTTGGAGCTAGGGTTGATCATTTTCCTCACCATTTGGACCAGGTTAGTGTTCTTTTTTCTCTCTTTCTTTTACATGGTTCATATTTTGTTCTAAGGAACTAAAAATTATAAAAATTGATGCCCTGGGTCAACCCAAGCGCTCAACAAGCTTGACGCTCATCTAAAAATCATGGGAAAGTGTTGGGTGGCTTGGAAAATGCCCCTGTTAACCAATTAAAGGTGCGCCAATGCTTTGATGTGGTGGCTATGGAGCACTTCCTCAAAAAACCACAAGAAAAAATGCCCAAAAATGGCTAAAGCGTGCTCAATATGTGAGGAGGGCGTTTTGAGTTTTTGAACATTTTAAATGACTAATGTAAGGGTGGATTGATTCCCTGATGTTCATGTGAAGAGGGAATTTTTCTTTTGCAAAAACAAACAATCATTTTTTTGTAGTTTTTAAAATTACCAAAAATTCGTCGAAATCATGATTTAATGAATTTCATTGTTAATTGCAGGTGACTTCGGCAACATGCTTGAGTGGAAATAAAGGGAACACGAGCTCGATGATGTGGCCACTCTACAAATTCCCTGAGCGAGAGCCGCGTTGAGGAATTGCATTCTCCTCAAATATTTCAAAAGGCAAAAGATAAAGAAGGAGATTCTTCTTCTCGAATACATGATCGGGTTGTGGAACATTGCAGAGCAAGGGTTCCAGATAGGGATGCAACTTCTGACCATCGAGTTGGAGGATGTATATTTCATAATCGATATTTCTAAGAGAGGGGTTCCTATAGATTTCTTCGGGTAGAGGGAACTTCTTACACCCGTGGATGAGTATCTGGCAAACCATTGTGTCCCAGGAGCGAGACTAGTGGGAGGCAGGATTGCAATCAAAGATATCAGAGACTTACCTCTTCGATCCATCCTGTTTGACATGACAAGTATAGAAGGAAGTACGAGTGCTCACCTAGTTTCAAGATCATAGGTGGCCTATGGTTTACAGTGTTTAGAGCCAACACTGTTTAACTGGACGGTAGGGTTTCTTCACCATGTGAAGGAACAAAATACGAGATGCAGAGCAGGTCAGCAAAAGTAGTTCAAATATGGTTCATTCTTGGTTTCATTCTTTTTAGAGCGCATTCCCCATATGCAACCTCATATTGCATTAGTAGTGTGTCTAGTGGGAGAACCACGTATGGAATGGTGGACAAGCCTGTCCCCAAGACTAAGTTCGGATTCAGAGTTTAGATTCACCGATGGTTTCTTTGCTTGTTTGAGACACCAATTGATTGTGATAGAAGACTTTCCATACGCCGAACTAGATTTTTGGGGAAGCATGGACTTGGTTCTTCCAGTAGGAAAGGATTGGGATGCATCGGGTAAGAAACTAAAAATGATATTGTCAAGTTTTTATTTTATTTTAAAACATTATATTATTATTATTATTATTATTATTATTATTATTTGGGTACATAGAAGAGTCTTTAATAGATGTTTTCATTTCATCATGTAGATAGGGAAGCAACACATCCAACAGATATGTCAGCATTGGGGCGTCGCAGAGATGCTCAGATTGTAGTTGATCAGGGGTAGCAGTAGGAGGACTCCAGGATGTTGAAAGAAACCTCCAATGCCTCACAACAGGTATCCCTCCTTTTAGGAGGTGGGACGTGTAACTAAATCTACAAAGACACACTGTGGGGGTGTTTGAGATTCTTAACTCTCTACTGAGGCGAGTATCCCGTGCAGTAATGTGTTACTTGGAGCATAATGTAATGCAAGAAGATTAGAATTCTTCCTGGCGATTAGTCTGTATGACGATGCTTATGGGTGTGACCCACATTTTTCCTATCTATGTACCATTTTTTATGTAATCAAACATTTTCAGTCACACCATATATATATATACATTTTCGAGTTTTCACAGTGCCAAATGATTTTCAAATGATTTCTTTTATGTGATGTGTTTTAATTTACATGATGAAATGTGATGTAACTCATTTAATTTATGAAAACTTATCTATGTGTGAGATATCTATCCATAATGTAATTTGCTAACGAATCTGAAACGATATTAAGTTCTCTTGGTATGTGTTGATATTCGATGAAATCAAACATTCGTTCAATATGACGAACTCGTAGATGGAGACGTAGCAGGATAGGATTGTGAATAACGTAGGTACGATTGAGTTGACATACCACGAGTTGAGAGTCCAGATTGACAATTATGCGAGAAATGCCTACGGAGGATGCTTCAGTTAAAAGTCTGATGACAACATGATATTCTATCATGTTGTTAGTTGCCGATCCTAAGAAAATACCTCTTGAAATAACCAACTCATCAGAGTGGTAAACGACCCAAGCTACGGAAGAAACGTTCTAGGTGTGTCGACTAGCACCATCCACAAACCCGACAAATATAGGAAAGGAAGATGTCATATGTGCATGAAAACACAAGACACAGTATAAGTGGATAAGGAAAAAACTCGAGCACGCAAGAGAAAAGACACACCAAAAATAAAAATACAATAGTGTACAAAGCACGTATGCTAGATGTCCTAGGCATATTACTTCTTTAGGTAAAGCCTGTTCCGGGGCTCACCCAGGGAAACTCCATCGTAATCAACAATTTCGTAGGAATCTCTATGTAGAACACGTTTCACGATGTAGGGACCATTCCATAGAGGTTCTAACTTCCCTGTCTCTAACTTGTCATGAGCCTGATCATAAATGAGGACCAGGTCTCCTTTTGCAAAAGTGCAAGGATGGACAGACTTGTCGTATTGATTTTTGATTCATTTTTTATACGTTTCATTGACGAGAGAAGCATCACGACATGTTTTTTTCAACCTCGTCAGATGTAGGAAATGTTCCTCTTCAACATAAGTGTGGGGCATGAGTTCTACATTAAGCTTTAGTGAAGGAATTTCGCACTCGATTGGTAAGACAACCTCAATGTTGTATACTAACTGGAAGGGAGTGAATCCAGTAGCATTTTTTACTGAGGTTCGATAATCCCAAAGAGCGGAGAAGAGTTGTAAATGCCAAGACGTATTGTTTTCCCCTACCATTTGTTGGATCATAGTTTTGAGGATTTTGTTGATGGCTTCAACTTGTCCATTAGCTTGAGGATAATACGGGGATGAATTCTCATGGAGAAATCCCAACTTGGTATGTAACTCACTCATCATATGGTTTTGAAAATGGGAATCGTGATCAGTGACAATGGCCTATGGAAAACCAAAGCGAGTGATGATGTGATTAGAAAAGAAGAGTGTTGCAGTATGACCATCGTTCAGAAAGGTAGGCATAGCCTCAGCCCATTTTGTAAATTAATCAACGACGACGATTATATAATCGTGCCCCTCGACTGAGGAAGGCTTACACTGCATGAAATTGATGCCCCATTTGGAAAAGGGGCCGATGGAAATAACGGGATGCAGCGGAGCAGGGTGGGTGTGTGCCTTGTTTTGAAAAACTTGGCAGGGTGGGCACTTTTTTATGGCCTCCATACAATCCTTGAAGATGGAGGGCCAGAAGTATCTTGCATGTAATATTTTCTGGGCTGTAGCCATTCCAGAAAGGTGACCGCCATAGGATCCAAGGTGACAGTCACTGAGGACACGTTCAACCTCTTCGTGAGTCAGACATCTTCATAGGATGGTATCAATGCCACGATGATATAAGGTGTTGTTGATAATGAGATAAGGACGGGAGTGGTGGTGGATACAACGACGTTCTTCACGAGAGGATGAAAACATTGTGTCTGGAGATAGAGAATGATGTCTCCATACCAGGGATCAGAAATGCTAATGAGAAATAGAGATTCGTCAGGGAGAGAGTCTCTAATCTCAGTATCTTCGTCAGCATGGGGAAAATCACAAATGAGTTTAGCGAACACCAGGGACTTTTTGGATTTGGACTTAGCGAATTCAAGATCAAATTCTTGAAGTATTACAATCCATTTTGAGTATTTTCTCCCAAGTACCTGACGGGTCAGGATGTGATACATGGGGTTCAAATCCACAATAACCGTGGTGGTGCATAGCAGAATGTAATGACGAAATATCTGGACAATGATGAAGGATGCCAGAGCCAACTTCTCAACATGTGAATAACGGAGTTCTGGTCTAGATAGACTTTTACTCATGTAATAAATCACATGTTCTTCACCGGAAGAGTCCTCTTGAACTAACACCATGGAAATAGTGGAAGTAGAGGCTGGTAAGTAAAGGATATAATCCTTCATATAGTCTGGAGGATGAAACAAAGGAGTGTGTGTAAGTGCATGCTTAAGAGCATCAAACGATCGTTGAGCAGTATCATCCCAGATGAAAGGGGCATCTTTCTGCAACAATTGCATGAATCCTTTAGTGATTTCAACATAGTTACAAATAAATCAGCGAAGAGAGTTTGCTTTCCCCTACAAAATTTGGAGTTGTCATAGGTTGTTAGGTGGGGGTAAAGCTATAATAGATTTAATCTTTAAGGGATCCACCGAAATCCCATCCTTGGAGAAAACCAAGCCGAGAAGTCAGCCTGATTCAACAACAAAAATACATTTATGTGGGTTCAAATGGATGTGGTAGAACCAACATCGAAGAAAAATAGCCCGTAGATGACCGAGATGGTTGGATCGACTGGATGAGTTGGTAGGTAAGTCATTGAGGTAATGGTTCTGCAATATGTTTGATATTGTGGAAGGCATAGGACATGGCTCGCTGGAATGTAGCCCCAACATTTTTAAGGCCAAATGGTAGCTTCCGATAAGTGAAAGTTCCCCATGGGAAAATAAAGGTTGTCTTATGTTGATTAGCCGGTAAGATGTCTATCTGGTTATATCTTGAGAAACTGTCCATAAAAGAGAAAATTACGCTACCAGTACAATTATCAATAATTTGGTCGATGAAGGGTGTGGGGTAGTTGTCTTTTAGACAAGCTTTGTTAAGATCCCTATAATCAACACAGACACGAATGGTCACCCATTTCTTAGTAACTGGGACAATATTGGAAACCCATTCTGTCAAGGAGACAGGATAAATGAAACCATATTTCAATAACTTTTCAACCTCTACCTTAATAGCCGCAGTCTTTTTAGGATGGATTGGGCGGAGTTTCTGTCGAATAGTTTTGACATCGGGATAGGTTTTAATCTCGTGCACAACGATCAATGGATCTATCCCAGGCATCTCTTCGTAGCTCCAGGCGAAGACAACGCGAAATTCTTTGAATAAAGCGGTGTAAGAGACCACTTCCTCGGGTGAAAAATTAGCTTTGAGGTTAATGTTTTCCACGATACCTTCCTTGATTGAAATATCAATAACAATAATAGATGAAATGTTGCCCAAATTCCCCTCAGAAAGAGTATCTTGGGTGAGGATGGGAGATTGTGGAAAGTTGACAACATCAAAAGGAAAGACAATGTGTATGTCTTCTTGACTTTCTTCCAGAGGTGGAAGAAAAGAGGATCGATGATGGCTATCATTCCAAGGTACATCATCGAGGCTAAGCATTTCCATTATAGATTTGTCAGAAGGAAAAATTTGGGAAATGTAATCGATTGTTGATGACAAGGAATTTAACCACAATGGCATCGAATAAGTGTCGGGTGCCAAGAGATGTTGGTCATCCGAAGAGGGAGAGGAATATTGAATAACAACGTATGAGGTTTTGGCTGGACTAAGTGGCATGGTGTCACCGAGTGCATCGAATTCCAACGGATTGGGTACAATCCAAGGGTCAGATGATTCCAAGGATTGGTAGGATGTAGTCAAAATCATATTGATCATGGAAATATGATGTGAAGTGGGTGGAAGTGGTGTAGGGAATGTACCCATGAGGCTAGAGTCTTTCAACAAGACAACACAAACACTTTCATACGTGATATTATGATCTCCCAAGAAGGGAATATTGTTGGTAGCAGGAATGCGAGCGTCAGGCGTACAAAAATCTAACTGATCGATAGTGACAATTTTACCTTGATGAGGAAATTGTACACATCGAAAAAATGACGAAGCAACGACGGTCATAGCATAGAACCAACTTCTTCCAAGTAACAAGTTCTAATCGAGGGGAGCATCGACCACCTTGATGTCAACAGAAACGGTTTTGTCACCCAATTGGACGGATAGGGACTGCAAAAGTCCATGCAGATGAAAACCGTGCCCATCGAATGCACGTAACATTGTTGGGAATTTATTAAGTGCGGGTGATTTGAAGATTTTCCAACAGGCTAGAGACATGACACAAGTCAAGGCTCCCTCATCCATAATAGTTCGGTGGATTTGTTGATTGTGAACAACAACATCAATTTGGAAAGAAAGTTGGTAAGAGAGTCGAGATGTAAAATTATCCAAGTTAAATGTGATACTGTTCGACGACTCAGGATCAAAAGTGCCAATAGTAGCTAAGAGCATTCTATGTTGATTGGGACAGTGCTGCAGAACTTCTAACGCAGACAGAACACATGGTGCTTGAGCCAGATCTTCAACGATGTTGTAGTGTTAGGCAACATGTGAGCTGGGATTAAATGTAAACTTTTGGATAKTTCTCTTAGGAGGGCGTAAGATAGAGTTGAACGTAGGTTTCTCGATCTGGAGTGGTCCAGACGGAGGACTGATGGATGGATGACTAACAGAGGACGATGATGGATCTTGTGAAGAAYTGTTAGTAATCTTCACTTTGTCTAATTTAACTGGTGTGTCATATGTCATCGAGCGGGTGGTTAGATCGATCCTGTTGAAGAGATAAAAATGGGCACTTGTTGACGCTTCATCATGAACAATATGGCTGGAACTGCCCCATGGAGAGGGGATTTGAGGCACCATAGATTGTTGTTGTGGAAAAGGTTGAGTTAGCATGATAGGTTGAGAATTCCCTTTAAAGAGTTTGGCCACTTCATCATGATGCGGACAGTCTCGAGTGTAGTGATCGTCACCAAAAATAAGACACGGGAACTTCGACTTCTGCTATGGTTTCTTTTCATTAGCAAGTGGCGAGTGTTGAGATTTTGGTTGTTCATTATTATTAGTCTTTTTGTTTTTATTCTTTGCCTTTTTCTTACCTCTAGTTTTTTGTGAGGGTGCGGACTGAACGACATTCACCTCAGAGACTTGAGTATGAGAGGAGGTAGAGGGTGTGGTCGGACTATAAGCAGAAGAAATTGTAGTTTGAGGTGCATCTTTGACCGACTGGGATGTAGATTGAATTTTGACGGAACCAATAACACCATCCACATGTGACGAAGATGAAGGTTTGGATGGATCATTAGTGGCACGGGTAGCATTAGGAATCAACTCATATAAAGTACCGGACTAGGAATACACCAAGTCTAAGTACTGGGCCCTGGAAATGGCTTCTTCTTCAGTAACTACACTGCCCATAGCAACATCACGAGTGATCGGGGGTAAAAGTGATTTGGTAAACCATTCCGCCAATAATTGGTCAGGAATGACTACTTTGATCAACCTTCATCATCGCCTCCATTCATGAATATGGTCAGAGATGTGCATGGAGTTGGTCTGATGAAGGGAGGTCAAGAGTTTAGTACCCATCTCATATCGGATAGGGAGTTGAAAATGTGTGAGGAAGGACATGGCAAGGGAGTTGAAATCTCGGAAGGAACCACATGGTAATTCAATATACCACTTGGCTGTGGAGCTCATAAGTGTTCGCTAGAAAAGACGCAAACATATAGAATCGTCCATTAAGGAGTTTGATGAACACCATAAATGCAAAGTCATTATGTGATTGTTGGGGTCTTCTCCAAATTTGTCATCAAACTTTGAAATATCAGAAGGGAGTTTAGCTGGAATCACTGGCCAGAAAGGGTAATGCAATATAGGATCATTGGTTAATCGAGACAAGTCTGGAAGATCCAGAGTAGCAAGGAAAGGTAGTTGTCGATTGACCTGAGGTTGATACTAGTGTGGCATAGGGACAACAGTAGGACCGTAAACTGGGTTAGGTGGATAATTGTAACTAGTAGGTCCTCCTGCATAAAGTTGTTGCTGACCAGAGTAAACAAGATTCGAAGAGGGTTGAGAAACATGTGCGAGCGGAGGATAAGCTAATACAGATTTAGAATTACACCAAACTTATGATCCCATAAGTGAGATGTTGTCAAAGAAATCAGTGTAGAATGCTTGAGAAAAGGGGTTGGACAAGGACAACTGGAAGAAGTTGTTGCACCTTCATCCAAAGGATTGTAAGTACTTTTACTTTTTCTCATTAATAATCAATGCTTGGCCTGTTTCTTTCAAACTTATGTTTGGTTCCACATGAGTTTATCTGTATTAGATGGATCTATATTTGAGCTAATCTTAGTAGAGTAGGAAGTGTTTTGTACCTTTGTTTGTTTTACAGGACCTATCAGGGAGCTCAAGATCGAAGCTCAGCCTGGACTTTGCAGGGACAAACGTTGTTAATAAGGTACATATATTTCTTCTTATCCTTCATATATTATCTTGATTAGATCTAAAAGGATGTCAATTTCCATGTTAAGCACTTTTCTGTCTTGGCCTTATGAGTCTAGAGACCAAGAGGGAATCCGCTTGTTTGCAGGAGGATTCACCTACAACAAAAATTGGATGTAGATTGAGTTTTGACGAAACCAATAACGCCATCTGCATGTGACGAAGATGAAGGTTTGGATGGATCATTAGTGGCATAGGTAGCATTAGGAATCAACTCATATAAAGTAACAGACTGGGAATACACCAATTCTAAGTACTGGGCCCTGGCAATGGCTTCTTCTTCGGTAACTACATCGCCCATAGCAACATCACAAGCGATCGGGGGTAAAAGTGATTTGGTAAACCATTCCACCAATAATTGGTCAGGAATGGCTGCTTTGATCAAATTTCGTCGTCGTCTCCATTCATGAATATGGTCAGAGATGTGCACAGAGTTGTTCTGACGAAGGGAGGTCAAGAGTTCAGTACCCGGCTTGTATTAGATAGGGAGTTGAAAATGGGTGAGGAAGGACATGGAGAGGGAGTTGAAATATCGGAAGGAACCACGTGATAATTCAATATACTACTTGGATATGGACCCCATAAGTGTTCACTAGAAAAGACACAAATGTATAGAATCATCCATTAAGGAGTTTGATGAACACCATAAATGGAAAGTCATTATGTGATTGTTGGGGTCTTCTCTAGATTTTCCGTCAAACTTCGGAATATCAGAAGGGAGTTTAGTTGGAATCACTGGCCAGAAAGGGTAATGCAATATAGGATCATTGGTTAATCGATACAAGTCTGGAAGATCTAGAGTAGCAAGGAAAGGTATCTGTCAATTGACCTGAGGGTGATACTGGACACCAGTAGGACCGTAAACTGGGTTAGGTGGATAATTGTTACCAATAGGTCCTCCTGCATACGGTTTTTTCTGACCAGAGTAAACAATATTCGAAGAGGGTTGAGAAACATGTGTGAGCGGAGGATAACCTGATGGATTTTGAGGATTATAATTTGGTTGATGGGTTTGTCCATACGATGGATAAACATTTTGTCCATAAGGAGGATAAGGTTGTTGTTGTCCTTGAGAATGCTTCCCCCTAGGGAATAGTGGATAAGGAGTGTGCCAAGGATTGGGCATTGTAGATGCATTCTGTCCAGAAGGTTGATGATGGGCTCTAGTTTGAGGTTTCCCCCCAGCATGAGGTTTCCCTCCAAATAGAGGTTTCCCTCCATATGGAGGTTTCCCCCAAAATGGAGGTTGCCCTCCAAACGAAGGTTGTCCATAGAATGGAGGTTGCCCCCCAGATGGAGGTTGCCCTTCGAAAGGAGGTTCCCCCCCAACATGAGGTTGAGTCCTTGGAATTTGAAAACCAAATGTAAATGACTGAATGATTCCTCTTAATGGATTAGAGCCACCAAGATCGGTCCCTCCGGCTATTTGTATAGGTATAGAAATTTTGGGTATAACTTGGGTAGTGTTGACAATGGAAGGATTCAGTGCTCTGTACCTAAGGGGAAGTGACGAGGAAGGACGAGATGATAGTGGTGTACCAATGGGAGCTTGGATAACTACCACATTACTGGTGGGAATAGTCACAACGTGAGGGACCATTGTAGAATGGGCCATCTGGAGAGAAATAGTGGAACTTGGACCAACATATTGCATGTCTGGACCAACGGATGATGCGATGGAACTAACGGTTGTACCAGTAAAATGATCTAAAGGTACGGTATAGGTAATAGATGTTTCTGGTATTTGGGATATGATAGGTATATCAACACCTATCCCTAATTTGTAAAGGTCTCGCACCGTGCGAGGTGGGCTTTGAACTATATCAGAAGTCCAAAGAGGGTTTTTGACTAGAGGATTCGAATGAGACCTGGTCATAATTTTAGAAGGATCAATGACAACAAGTTCTTCGGCTAAATTCATCTAGAGAAAATGCCTTTCATATCCCACAGGAATGCGGAAATCCTCCATAGGATCTGTAACAATTAAAAAATATTCTAAGGAAGTAGAACCTTCCTCCTGTGAGGATATAACGTCATGAACCTCGCTCTATTGAGGAGATCCCTCCATATCATGAGGGTGTTGGACACACCTACCACACTTAGAGGGGGGGTGAATGAGTGTGGGGATCTTTTTCCCAAAACTTCCCTCTTGCACTAAAACTCATCAATTAACATTCAACATTTATTCATTACCCATTGTTGTCATTTATAACCAGTTAGATGTAGGCACATATCAATAACATATATCAGAAAAATATCATCAACAAGTCATCATCACAATGAACACAAAGAACACAAGATGTATGTACAATTTTCTTTTTAAAAAGGACTACAATCCTTGGGTTTATCAGCAACAACTGAATATAGTACAACTCTACAAGAGCACCAGCTCTATATGCAAGACTCAACTTACATTCTTAGCACCAACTGAGATGAGGCAACAATCCTCAATAGATATCAATCTGTCAACAAGTATGCGACCTGTCAGTAGTGCAGTCTGCGTGTGAACGCGCCCTGGCTCACTACAACCCGTGTGTGAACGCGGCTAGTGTATAATGTAACAAGCGTATGCTCTTGAGCACTTAGGGTTTTTATTTGCTTCACATGCTCATATCCTATGCAACCTGCAATCACTTTCTCTTCTATCTTCCACTGTCCAAACTGACCCACAGCCAGTCACAATACATCCAAGCTCTCCAATAGCTTGCTCATGTTCCACAACAAATCAATATGAATGCTATCTCAATCATGTATAAACAACAAGTATACCATAGCAATCATGTCACTACTGAATCACAAGAGTGTTGCTCACTCCATCCATCAAATCAACCAAATTGAGCCACATCATAGAATCCATACCAAGAATGCCCTAAGCATTCACAACATATCAAACACTAACATCTATCAAGACAATAATGTAACCATACCAGTGTCTTAGTGATAGATCTGAGGCCATAGAATGTAGATCTGGAACCTGCCTCATCATCCAGGAGCTTGGCACCAGCTCAAACACAAATCTCCATGAGGTTCTTCAGTCCACACTCCCTGTACACAGTCAACCTGCATGTACACTCACCCTATACACAACTAGCCTACGTGTACACGCACCCTATACACAGACAACCCGCGTGGGCATAAAAAAATAGGGTTTTCTGTGACTTCGAGACTTTTGTTGTCAAGATCTCTGACATTGCTGAAACTTTGATGCGTCCATGAGATCCTCCTCTCGCTCTCTTCCTCAGAATAGATCTTCAATCATGCTCAAGAGATCCACCCCAATAATATTCTCTCACAAGAAACTCTCCATCAATACTCCATAAGATATTCACAAGAAGCTCTCCATTGATCCACAAGGATTCTCACCAAATGTAAATTTTACAAGAGATCCTAGCTTCTTATTTATACTTTCATCTTCTAAGTCACTTAACCCATTTTTAGGTTACTTAACCCATTTCTAGGTCACTTAACCTATTTTCCTTATTTTAGGGTTAACCACTTTGCATGAATAGAAAGTTCTCCAATACTTTATTATTTAAATATTCCTTCTTGATTTTGTCACTTTAATTTATTATTTAAATAATCCATCTTGATTTTGTCACTTTGCTTTATCATTTAAATAATGATTTCTTCTTCTTAAGCACTTCTACTTCTTTGACCTTTTGGGGCTTCAAGCCATCATATGGGGGTCCTCCAACTTCATAAGGCCATAACTCTCAAACCGTGAGGAGTTATGTGACATTCCACATACCACTGGAAATGGCATGTCAAGCACTATCCATCTAGGATGGTTTCACCAACAACTTCATTTTTCTTCATCTCATTATTCCACATACAAGCATGGGTCCTCCAACCATTCTTCTAGGATAACCCAATCCGTAAAGCGTCTTCCCGTGAGGGATTTCACCATAAGGGGACCACTTTGGAGTTCATCCATTTGTGCACCTTATAAACCATGATAAGACACTAATGATTCATCTTTGTATCGATTGGTTTCCACTTGGACATATATTATTCTCATCAAGGGCATCATATCAATCAATTTCTTGACATCAATCAAACCATACCATTTACATATGATCCAACAATCTCCCAAATAATCAAACCATTGGCATCAATGAAAAACCATTGGCATCAATGACAACATGATCCAACAATCTCCCCCTTTGGCATTGATGGAAATACCAACATTGATGTCAAAATGTAGACAAGGCATGCTCTACATCAATAGTCAATGTGACTATCTCTCCACATCAATCTCTCCCCATCAATAAACATCAATCACATCAATGTGATTATCTTTTTTTATTATACCATTGTGTGATCTCACCATGAGAATACATCAATGTGATTATCTCTCCCCCTTTGACATCAATGGCAAAGGGCCATTTTCCTCTTGGGGCTTCTCCCTCTGTCTTGTTGCCACTGTATAATCTCTCCCCTTTTGAACAAGGGATATCAATCTGATGTAATGCTGAAAATACATCGAACATACTCCCCCTGTGACCATCGCTCTCCCTAGAATTATGCTTATGTTCTCTTTCTTCAAATATAGGTCTCTTTTATAGGTATGCATCTAATAAATATCTCCTCCTAGAATCATGGGAAGAAGAATGACTCCCCCTAAGGGTATGTCTCCCCCTATCTTCTCTGCAAGATGAACAATATGCTACCATATGATGATCCTTG
>SNQJ01S0005820.1:103691-116702 GCA_010110895.2 Picea sitchensis | reverse complement strand
GTGTAATGCTGAGTTGCAACTGAAGTCTTAAGTCTAGTTCTATTTTCGAACTAAAGTGTAATGTTGAGTTGTAACTGAAGTCTCAAGTCTAGTTCTATTTTCGAACTAAAGTGTAAAGTTGAGTTGAAACTGAAGTCTCAAGTCTAGTTCTATTTTCGAACTAAAGTATACCAGTGTCAGGTCTAGTCCTAAGTTCAAACTAAAGTATGAAGCCGAGTTATGATTAAATCATGCAAACAGGTTACTATTTTGAGTTTCTCTTCTTCTCCTCTTCAGCCTATATAAGCAGAGGTCGGCCCCTCTCTTCAACACAGTTTTGATATGCAGGTTAAGGGTGAAGCAATAGAGGCACATATCAGTGATAACAAGGCATCATACCAAAGAAACATATCAGTGTTTTATATCAACAATAGAGGCAACACATCAGAGGTGTATTTCAGCAAGGTCTTATAGGTCTTTGTCAGGTCAGAGTCATCTTGGCAAGCTCTTTAAGAGAAGAAAATTCATGGTGGACATTTTTTAGTGATATTACATTATAAATGCAATAAAGGAATATCGTTTGCTGGGGTTTTTCTCCCTGTACAGAGTTTCCCCAAGGTCTATGTGTTGTTGATGTGAATGCTTACTCATATACATAGTTATTTGCATTTGGTTATGATTTAGTATTGTTGAAGTGTATTAAGATGGAATCAAAGTGTTGAAAAAATAAAAGAATTAATATGCATAAGAAATCAAGATCATAATTTAACACTAATGACTACTAAGGAATAAGGATTTCACCTTATTGTTTTCCCCTCAGTTGATCCTCGTGAGTGACCGAATTCGTGGCCTACCATTACGACAATGTGCAACCTCTAAGTAAAAAATTTCTACACTTTTCAACTCAGCCCATAGAAGGAGTTATAGTAGGTGGAATAAGAATGTTGCTCCACCTATCCTGATGGTACTTGAGATACCTCCATACAATCTTGTTATCCATGTGTGGATTGATCAAAAAACATACAATTCCATGTGCATGTATTTACTACATCATCTAATTTGTAATTTCATAATTTATATCAAATATATAAGACATATTCACAAAATAATTACTATTTCCTGACTCAATCTGGAGTCCAATAACCCATTGACAAGATTTCATGTTTATACTCCCTTATAGTTTCTTGTCACACTAGGAAAACTATTAATAATATATGTAGTTTAATATGTCCATATATCATTTAAAAACTCATCAAGGGAATAAAATCACGATCATTCAATTCATCAAATTAATGTGTAACCCATTTAATTAAACATCATATAAATTATAATTAAACCATTTAATCATCACAATCAAAATTACTCAATCATAATTAAAATTCAAGTTTCATAATCATAATAATAGTCAAATAACCGGGTCATTTGTGAACAAATTCCCTCAAATAATAAGTAAGGCATGTCATAATAAGAAGAAAAAGCAGGGCACTACAGTTTGCACCATGAACAATGAATTTTTTTTTATAGCAACAATTTTTGGGATCCAATGCAATGAGTGGTCTCAATCCAATAGATACCCAAAGCACCATTTACAAATACATAAAGCCACTAAATATTCATTGCCTAAGAGAAAAAATCACATTCTCAAATACAAGAGAGAATAAACCCTAATGTTAGAGTTTGCAACAACATAAAACAAAAGACAAACAATAAGAAAACTAGCGTTGACAATGCTAAAGGTAACTTTTAAACCCTTGTATTTTCTTGAAAATGCACTTCTTTACGAATAGGAAAAGCTAAAAAATTTATGGAATTTTTTAATCAATTGAGAGGAAATTTTAGATAAATTTAATGAAATTACATCCCATAAATTTCTCTTCTTCAAATTTTCATGTGGCCTATGGTGACCCATTACAAATTTGAATCTTTAGAAAAAATCGTACACTCCAAAGTCTCCCTATTAAATATCTCTTACACAAGTTCCCCCTCTAACTTTTGACAAAAGAATGAAATAAGGACTAGGGTTTTCTTTTATAAACTTACTTTTACAAAATGAGATTTCTACTTTTTTTTTTTTATTTACACACACACAATGATGCATTCAATTTGAATTAGATGCTTCTCACAATTTCTTTTAAGAATACATGTTCTTATTGATTATGGTTTTGGCTGAAATGTAGAGAAAACTGTGATAATTTCAAATGACCAATTCTTTAGATTCTAACTTATTCCATATCATCCTAAGTTCATTAAGTCCCCAATTTCCATTTATAATAAGTCCATATTTTATTTCTATTTTGATTATTTGATTGAATTTATGATGCCCTTGCACATGCATTTGAATAATTATGCATCAAATTTTATATGATCTTGATTTAGGTTTGAGTTTGGATGTTCAAGATATTCCACCAATATAAAAAAATTGCAAGATCTTATCAAGAGAAAGATATTGTAGATCGATGGTAGATGAAAATCGAAGAGAGAAGAAGTGTCCTTAGACACACAAATTTTATTAAAAGAAGGAAAATAAATTACACAATAAATTCGAGAGCTTACAATCTCCAAAATTACTCTTGTATGAGAAAATAAGAGCTTTAATAAGCTCATTAAACTATTTCTAAGCTCATTTTTGGTATGGACTTCTTATCACATAATCATGTGAGTATGACAAGTGTCCATGTACATTAAATAATATTCTAATGATTTGTTATTTTGTTGTTTCTAAGAAGTGACTATTTTCTAGACTCATTATCTAATTTAACTAAATACATTCTAGAAAATCCTAAGTATATTAAAATAATATTATACTAATTACTTGATCATAATATCTAACATTCCCCCCTTTAATACAAAAGTACATTGGAACAAATACCAATTTCTTCTCTAAACTTAGTAAATTTGATCCTGCCAAGTGGTTTCATGAAAATACCCGAGATCTGATCTTCTCAAGGAAAATATATCGGTTTAATGATGCCATTTTCAATGAGTTTCCAAGTGTAATGATACTTTGTTCTCACATTCTTTGTCTTGGAATCAAAGACTAGATTTTTAGTAAGTTTAACGGCTGACTGACTATTAATTAACAATGAAGTAGCTTTTGTTTGAGAAATTCCCAAATCCTGTAAAACTCTGCGTAACCAAACTATTTCACATGTTGCTTCCCATGATGATATATATTCTACTTTTGTAGAAGATTTTTCTATAGTAGTCTGCTTCTTGCAACTCTAATAAATTGTTGCTAATCCCATATTCATCAAGTAACCCAATGTTGATGCCCTATCATCAACACTTCCAACAAAATATGCATCTTAATATCCAACAAGTACAAATTTTTTATTCTTCTTGTATAGAAGACCATGATATTTCGTACCTTGAATATATCCTAGAAATTTCTTTGTTTCCTTGTAGTGGATTTCCCTTGGTTCCTTCATAAATATTGAGAGAATACTGACTACATATGATAAGTTTGGACAAGTGGTTGTCAAATAAATCATGCTGCCAATCAACTGCATGTAACTAGTTCTGTTTACCAATTCCCCCCCTTCAATTTTTGAAAGTTTTAAATTTTGCTCCATTGGAGTGAGAAAAAATTTGCAATATGTCATGCCAAATCTTTTCAATATCCCATATTCATACTTGAATTGATTAATGAAAATTTTGTTTGAATGTTGAAATACTTCAACTCCAAGATATTAGTGAAGTAATCCCAAATCAATTATCTTGAATCCAACTTGTAATTCCTTCTTTACTTGTACAATATGATCATCATTGTTCCCATTAATGATCAAATCATCAACATACATGACTAAAATTACCACATTTTCCCCTTGTAGGTGCACATACATGGTATCATCAGATTCAATTCGCTGAAATCCAACTTTACGAAGGTAATCATCCATTTTGGCATACCAAGCTCTGGGAGCTTGTTTCAATCCGTATGACACCTTGATCAATTTGAAAACTTTTTGTTCTTGTCCTTCAAGTTCAAAATTGGTAGGTTGAGACATATATACTTCTTCCTGTAAATCTCCATTGAGGAAGGCTCTTTTGACATCCATCTGATGTACTTTCCATCCTTTTTGAGTTTATAATGCAAGTGCCATTCAGATTGTGTTCCACTTTGTTGTTGGCGTAAAAGTTTCTTCATAATAAATCCCTTCTTATTGTGAAAAACCCTTGGTTACAAGTCTTTCCTTATACTTGTCTATTGTTCCATATGGATTATACTTGATTCGATAAAACCACTTGCATCTAATGGGTTTAATATCTGGAGGACAATAAAAAAATTTCCAAGTCCCATTTTCTATCACTGGTTTATACTTTTCCACCATGGATTTTTGTCATTCTTCATGTTTTACTGCCTCTTTTAAAGTTGAGGGCTCAGTGAAATCATGTGATACTAAGGAAAAAATTTCTTCGTTCCTGTTTGAACTTCTTGTACCTATTTTTTTTTCATTCATCAGGTCTCACATCTTTCAAAAGTTGAATAGCCCACTTAGGAAGTTTATGTTGAATTGTTTGAGGGTTTGAATTATCACCATTATTAAAGATAGGATTGATAAAGACATAATCTCTTCTTTCCTATGAAGTATTCGAAGGTGGAGTTTCATCATCTGATGAACTACTGGATGAAGATTCAGATGAAATTTGTGATGAAAATTGTGATGAAGAAGAAGGTAAACTTGATGAATAATTATCATGTTTTGAAGAATTCCAATCAATTTCAAACCAACGTTGTTGACTTGGTTGATTGTGCACCCCGAGTTTTTCTTTATCAACTTATTTGTCCAATCTTTCAAGAAGGCATTCTATTTCTACAACACTCTTGATTTTTGTTTCATCAAATATAACATCTCAACTGACAATGAATTTGTTTTCAGATAAAAGGCGACATACCTTCTTCTCATCGAGATATCCACGCAAGATACATTTCACACTTTGTGAATCTAACTTAGTTCGATTTTATTTAGTAACTAATGCATAACATATTGAACCAAAAAATCGAAGATGTTTGATTCAAGGATTGAATCCATACCATGCTTCATATGGTGTGATCCCATTCAAATATGTATTGGGAGATCAGTTCCTTAAGTAAATGACAATATGAACTGCTTCAAACCTGTATGAGGGACTTAAATTTTTTAAGGTTAACATGGATCGCGTCATACGCAACAAATTACAATTCATCCTTTCTATTACTTCATTCTAATGAGGAGTATATACACTTTTCAATTTCCTTCTGATTCACTTTTCACTGCAAAAAGTTTGGAATTCATTGAAAGTGAATTTCCCTCCATTATCAATCTATAATGTGCCAATCTTTTCCTTAGCTTCATTTTCAACCAGACGTCGAAAAACCTTTCAAAGGTTTCTAACTTTTAATTTAAAAAATAAACCCAATTAATTCTACTATAATCATCAATGAAGAGTATACAATATTTGCAACCACCTAGAGAAGTCTCTAGGGGTCCACAAAGATCACTATGAACAAGTTGCAAACATTTGTTTGCACGGCATGAACTTGTTGGAAATGTCTCTCTATTTTGTTTTCCGTAAATGCAAGTTGCACATTTTGTATTTCCCTTCTTAAAAGTGGGAAGTCGTCTTACCATTCCCTATTTTTGAAGTTGAGAGAGATTTTCAAAATTCAAATTTCTATATTGGACATGCCATAATCTTATTGGTGAAGTCGTTGGAACCACAACTCCTACAAAATATTTCTTTTGAGGATTGACTTTTCCTTTCACGCTAAGACGTTTTCCATCTTCCTATCTTGTCATTACTATCTTCAAATTCTGTTTGGTGGAGTTGATTTTTACCCACCCATCTTCCGTGATGACTTGATGCCCTGCTTGTCAAATCATCACCAAGGATAACAAATTCTTCTTGAATGTTGGTACATACCAAACATTTGAGATCATTTTCTCTTCAATTCCAGGGAGAGAAAATTTCACCAAACCTTTTCCATAAGGTGTGTGTGTTGTATCATCAAACAAAAATATCAAATTTAGTTGACATTCTTGAAATGTACAAAATAAGTCATATTAGAAAGTCATATATTGAGTAGCTCCATTATTTAAGATCAAAGCATCTTCATAGTCACTTTTAAGAGAATAATGGGAAACTTCTAAGGCTATTGATTCTGATTTTTGAAGTGCAGTAAATACATATTCTGAAGCATCAACCTCTTGATCATTAGAATATTGTGCCTAAGTGGATTGTTGCTTAAATGTTGGTATTTTCTCTATTGGAGTGTGACAATCTTCTGCATAATGATCAATTTTATTGCATTATATGCATATAACCTGATTGAAATATATGCCTCTACCATAATGATTATTGTGATTTTGAGTTCTTTCTGATTGATTTCTTTGGAAGTTGTTTGATCCTCGTTGAAAATTTGTGTTTCTTCATCCTTGTCTGCTTCCTCTTCCTTGATTGTTGGCTCTTCCTTCATCATTGCCTCTTCCTTGAATTCATCATCGACCTTGTCCTCTATAAGTTAACTAATCGTGCTTACCACGTCCTCTGTTACTATATTGAGCTCCTCTTCCTCTTGAACTTTGATCTAGGTGGATATCGATGGCCACCCACCTTTTCCAAATGGCTCAAAATGACTTTCTGGCAATTTTGGCAATTTACTATTTTTAGCAGTTTTTTCGGGTCCTAAACTTCCTAGGCCATTTTGAGGCCCTAAACGATGTTTTTTTGGGTATGTTTCTCTCACAAAATAACATCTACGATGCTATTTTGTCTCGAGTGTTGTAGGCCTCGGATAGATCTTTCCAACGAGCTATTACACGCCTAAAACGAAGATCATATGCAAAAGTTACGACCCCGGGAAGTTGATGTACTCACTTACCCAAACGGGGCTCACATGACTTTTGGCGCTTCATCTCCTAGGGTTAGGTTTTTGGATGTCTAGGACTGTAAAAGGGCCTTCAGAGCCTCATTGTAATGATCTTGCGAATGCGAGTAGCCATCACATCTCTTCTCAGAGATAAGCTGCCACCATTCTAGTGAGTCTTTCACTCTGTATTTTTACAGTCTCTGTACATTTCTCTGATTAATAGAAATCGTGTATTATTGTATATCTGTGTTTATGGTTGTATCTCTGATACATTTCTGTTATATTATTGAATATCTGCAATATCTCTGTGCATTTCTTTATTATATCTCCGCTCTCATTTCGTACCGAAAATAATCCGGATCAAACTTTGAGTTGAAGGCTTACTAGTACTTGCTTCTGTAAGGAAGACGTCTTAATCGAATTGTTTCTTCTTCCCAAAAGTTTTATCATGTTGAGATAACAATTCACTCAACTAATCAAATGTGATCTTATCTAACTTTTCTGTCAACTGCAAAGTTTCCAAAAAATGTTTATAAGAGGACGACAACCCTGCAATCAAGATCGTTGTCATCAAACTACCATCTACAATAGTAAATCCAACTTTAGATATATCTTGTTTGATGTTCTTTAGTTTGGAAAACATCTCCACCTTTGGTCAATTTTTATTGAAGTTGTTTCAATTGAAGGTCAACCCTTTTTGTTTCGGGTTGGGTGTCAAACAAATCCTTAAATGTTTTCCAAGCAGTCCATGCATCAGATGCATTTTCAATGTGAACATAGTTTCTTCATTTACAAAGGATTTAATTAATGCTAATGCTTTTTCATCTTTTATCTCCCATATAGCTAGTGCTACTCCATAGCTAGTGCTACTCCATCAGTGGGTTTGTTTGGTTTTACATCTCCATTGCATATGTCTTTCCATAGCTCATTATAAATCAAATTACTTTCCATATGTCATTTCCATGCCTTATAGTTCTTTGAACCCTCAAGTTTATCAGACTCGAAAAATAAGTTTATCAATTTGGACATTGTGAATGCTTGTGTAAAGAAAAATTTATGCACCAAAAAAAATCGTGCACCACACGAAAAAAGATCAAAACACACCACACAATGCACCGCAAAAAGAAGGCAAACTATTAAGGCTTGACCTTGACCTTAATATAATCACTTGAAAAATAGTAATTGAGCTTTGTACTTGACTCTAATCAACTCTTAAAAAGTGATTACAATTTCACTTAAAAAAAAATTGAAATGTGAGCTCCTTTTAATTCTTCGATGAAAGAAATAAAAAGTTACAATATATTTGTGTCTTTGTTATTCTCCCTTCTAAGTAAAATTTAATTCAAATTACAAAACAATAAATTGTAACTTAAAAATAAACACCCTTTTGTTTTGTTTACATTAAAAAACTATGAAACATATTCATATGTTTTTGACATAAATATAATAGTTAAAAAAAAAAGGGGTGATTCTTTTGGATTTACATGCCAAAAAATCCTTGGAAAATGAATCGAATGGTATGGGGATTGATGATACCTTTTACATGCCAAAAACTCCTTGAAAAATAAAATGAATGGTATATGGTATGAGTTGGCAAGCTAAACTTCCTTTCCTTTTTAATAATTTTGATATGTGGAATAAAAAAATATGGTTTTGTTTATTATACTGTCGGAGTTGGAGGTAGTATATAGCAATGATTTAGTATTGATTTTCATATTAATTTTATGTTGACTTAAAAATGTGTATAAATTTTATTTTTTTTAACTGAAATGGATATGTTTTATTTATTGAGTAAAGGGTTGGGCTTGCGCCATGGCAGCCGACATTACAAAGCTTCTTTTTCTGTTTCTTTTCCTATTACAAAATGCAGATTGCTCATGTGTTACAGGGATGAAAAGAACTTTCGTCATTTAGGAGAATCTGCCCTTTTCCGAGAGTGCAACCTTTGTTCGCCAATAGATCTGCTTCGCTGTTCGAGTTTCTGAGGATGTGGAAGAATTTGTAGGAGTCGAAGTCGAGCAGAATTCTCTTTAATCTGTTCATCGATTTTTTGAGGCTTGCGTTGGTCAACCTTTTGTCCGTGTTTAAATTTTTTATTAGAATCTCGGAGTCTCCAAGTGCTTGGAATTATTTGTATCCTCTATCTCTGGCTATTTGGCAAGCTTTAAGCAGGGCTTGGATCTCGGCTTGATTGTTGGTTTTCTGCCCGATGCCCCAACAGAAACTGTCCTTTCTCGAACCATCCGGAGCATAGATTACTCCTCCTGCTCCTGCTGTCCCAGGATTACCTTTGGAGGCTCCGTCGAAGAAGATCGTGGTTATTTTTTGGTTTCTCCACCATTCTTGTATGGAAGCTTCAGGGTCTCTTTTTCGCCAAAACGGGTTCACTGCTTGAGGGGTTGTTAGCTGCTTCCGAGGGTGAGGAGAAGGAGGGCCTAGCCAACTCTCCTCTTCAGGGAGCAACAAAGCGTAATCAAAGCAATGATGTTGTTGAACTGCTTCCAGGAGGAAGACTTTGGCCTTTGCCGCTACCGAAAATGGGGCTTGCTGCTTTTCGTTGAAGATCCGGTCATTCCGGGTCAGCCAGAGCTGCCAACAAACATATTTGGGGATGGCATTCCAGACTTTCCTCCAAAGTGATTTGCTGGGGATTTTTTTAGGATAGCATTGGTCCCAAGAATCATACAAATCTGCTACAGAGTTATGTTGAGGAACAATGGTTTTTAACTCGTGGAGAATGAGACTCCAAACTTCTTTGGAAAAATTGCAGTCCATGAAGAGATGCTTAGTTGTTTCTGGGTTGCTTCTGCACAGCTCACATCTATGTGGCCCAGCTATGCTTTTTTTTTCCAAATTGTCTCCCGTTAATATCTTGTTGTGGACCAAAGTCCAAAAGAAAAAATTTACCTTGGGTAATGCTAACAGATCCCAGACTTTCCTCCAGAATTCCGGGGGTTTGTTGTTGTTCCTGATTGGCTGGAGAGCATTGTAAGCTTCTGCAATTGTATAGCTTCCAGTTTTCCCCCACCCCCAGCTATCTTTCATTTTTCTGTTCACTGGGGCCGCTTCTTCCAGCAGTTCTTCTATGATGCATTTTTTATGGTTTAAGCGGTCTGGAACTCCAAAACAATCCCACCCTATCCAGTCATCATGACTGTCCCACTTGGATAATTCATATACGCTGTGTATTCCTGCACGTTCCAGCCAGTTTTTCAAGTCTGCAATTTCTTCATTGTCTTTGAGGGGATCATGATCCATTATACGATCTTGCCACAACTTGATGTGCTTACCGTTGCCTGGTATCCTGTACGCCTTACCCTTCACGAAATTTAGACTTTTATTGCAGAGACGCCATACCTGCGTGTTGTGGGATGTTTGACATTCTTGCAGATATCTAGACGGGACATTATGAGCGTATTTCGACTTCAGCGTTTCACTGACTGGATGCTTGGGGTTTTTGAAAAGGTTCCACATGATTTTTCCTCCCATCGCCAGGTTGACTAGAGCTGGATCCCGAATTTGCAGGCCTCCCTCTGAGATTGAGCGCTTTACTGTTTCCCATTTAACCAAATGAAATTTTTGATGGTTCCCTTTCCCCCCCTGCCAAAGAACGTCGCGTAGCAGCTTGGAGATGTGATCCGTCACACTTTTTGGGGCGAGGAGAAAGGTTGCTTGGTAAATTGGGAGCGCTGATAAGACCGACTTGATCAGAATGGCCTTTCCTCCCTTTGTGAGCCAGTAGCCTCCCCAAACAGAGATTTTTGATTTATTTTTCCAATGATTTCAGTCCACAGCGACCTCTTATTGCAACAGTTGATGATGGGAAGACCGAGGTAATTAATCTTTTCCCATTGGGCGTGACCGGTGAAGCCAAGGGTGTTGGAGATTCCTGTGAGCTCTTGCTGACCGATGTTCCAGCCGTATATTGCACTTTTTCTTTCATTGATGGAGGCACCAGTGACCATGCAGTAGCGTTTTAGGACCAAGTCAAATTCCTTGGCTATTCTTATAGATGCGCCTCCCAGAAGAAGGGAGTCATCAAAAAACAATGAGTGGTTCTGGGCTAGAGAGGAGGTGGAAGGTTTTAGGCCTGGAAGGGAGCCTGTGGCTAATTCAGCTGATAACTTTCTACTGAGGGAGTCCGCCATCAGGATATACAGGAAGGGAGAGAGCGGGCATCCTTTCCTGAGGCCTCTCCGGGCTTGGAAGAAAGAAGTAGGGCGAACATTTACGAGAGGGGCAATCCAGGGGTTGTCAGTGCAAGATGAGATGAGATTGACAAAATGGGGGGGGAAGCCAAAGGAGAGGAGGACTTTGAAAAGGAAGTCTCGTTTAACTCGATCAAAGGCATTGGCCATGTCGAGTTTTATCAGCATGCCTTTTTCGTTTCGCTGCTTGCTTGAGTGAATTATCTCTTGAACTTGTATAACATTATCCAGAATGTGCCTGCCTTCAACGAATCCTCCTTGATTGCTTGATATCAGCCTGTTGAGCAATGGATTGATCCTGTTAGCTAGGAGCTTGGCCATAATTTTGTAGGAGGCGTTACAAAGAGAAATGGGCCTAAATCTGGCGAAGGTTTCTGGATTGGATTCTTTAGGTATGAGGGCGAGGTAGGTGGAATTAGTTCCTCCTCCAACTTTGGATTTTTCCATGAATCCTTGTATCATCTTCAGGAGGTCAGCTTTGATGATATCCCAACAAATTTTATAGAAATGGATTGAGAATCCATCAGGCCCAGGGGCCTTGTCGGATTCCATGGACCAGATTATTTTTATGATTTCTTCTTCGGTGATGGGCTTAAGGAGGATGTCATTGTCTTCTGGGCTGATCAGGAGAGGGATGTTAAAGAGGAGATCAACAGTGTCTTCCTCATTGGATTGAATGTCTGCAGTGTAGAGATGTTTGTAGTGTCTTACCGATGCCTCTTTTATCTGCCTGAACCCTTTGCAGATCTGCCCCTCTGCTGTTGTAATTTCAGAGATATGGTTTCTAGAAAGTATTGCTCGATATTGGCGATGGAAGAAGGAGGTGTTACGGTCACCTGCCTTCAGCCACAAACTTCGGGACTTGATTCTCCAGTACTCTTCCTCTATTCGGAAAGATCTAAAGGAAGAACATTGTGTTTTTACTTCTTTGTCTAGCAACGTTGGAGTGATATCTCTGGTGTCCATTTCGACTTGCAGCGCCTCTAAAGACTGAACTATTTCTATTCTTACACTGGTTGGGTTTGGAGTTGGTTTCTTTATCCAACTCTTCAGGGCTTGCTTTGTGGCTTTGAGATTTTGTTCCCACACATAGCTGGAGGACCCTGTGATTGAGTTGGCCCAAGCTGCTTTCACTGTGTCCATGAATCCGTCCCTTTCAATCCAAAGAGGGCTGAAGCAAAAGGGGATTGGACCGAGATCTTCTTCATCATTCAGAATAAGCTGAACTGGTTTGTGATCTGAGGTCAATTTCGGGAGAATTTTGGTGATGATTATCTTCTTGTTCATCATTAGAGTGTCTTGGACAAGAAATCTGTCCAGGCGGGCAGATATATGTTCCTCTCCCATTCTGTTGTTGGACCAAGTGTATAGCCCTTTGACTGGACTAAAATCAAGGAGATTCCATTGCTGAATGAGGTCTTCAACCATGGGGAGCATGGAGTCTCTGCTATTGATTCCTCCCCTTTTTTCTTTGGGTTTTAAGACAATGTTTAAACCCCCAACAAGAATGATATTACTAGGGGAATGCTGCTCTAGGAAATCTTTAAGAGTGTTCCAACAATCTCTCTTTTCAGAATAAAGTACAGGTACATAAAGATTAAAGAGGGATATGATCATCTTACTTGGACAATGCATTAGCTCCGTGAATATCCAATGCTGAGTTTCGTGGAATTTGGTCAGCTGGAAGAGCTCTTCTGTCCAAAGAGTTGCCAGCCCTCCGGATGAGCCTCTTGAGCTGACTGCTCTTCCTGCACTTTTCTTCCATTTCTTCTTGCTGATGTCTAGAAGGGCTGTCCCTTCTATCTTAGTCTCTTGGATCATGAGAATGTCTGAGGGTTCAATTTTCAGCAGATCCTTAACCGCTTCTACTTTCATGGGGTTGCCCAGACCTCTACAATTCCAAGAGACAAGACGCATTATTTACCAGGGGTGGGGTGAGAGCCTCCCTTGGGGGGCCTGTTTCTGGAGTTTCTCACA
>SNQJ01S0005820.1:47618-103681 GCA_010110895.2 Picea sitchensis | reverse complement strand
TTCTTATTTTTCTAAATGTGTATTTATGAAACCATTTTTAATTCTTTTGGTAATTTAATTGATAGCTACGGGGTTAAAAACCCAATGGATCTGGTGGCATGCTTGTTCGGGAAGCTTGTTGGCATTGGTGGGGCAGACTCCCATCTGTTTTTTTGGTAGACGTGATTTGGCATTCGGTTAAACTTGTCAAGACAATGCAGACGTGATTTGGCATACAGTTAAACTTGTTAGGACAATCTCTACGAACGCAAAACCTCCACTATACACTAAAATAAATTTAGGTTTTCTTGAAATGACATATTTTAATTATAGGAATGGGTTAAAGCACAAAATAAATTTAGATTTTCTTGAAATGACATATTTTAATTATAGGAACGAGCTAAAGCACTCACGCTCTCTTCGGTAAGTTTACATAACTTTGACTAAAATTTATCTTATTATCTTCGAAGACAATATATCACAGCTTGCTACACTTGTTTTAATGACATTCAAACCCTCTTTGTAAAAAAACAATGAATACTTAAAAGGTTGCAAATGAATACCAAAAAAATCTTTTACTATGTGGAATAAAAAAATATGGTTTTGTTTTATTTTAATGGCACTCAAACCTTCTTTATAAAAAACAATGAATACTTGGAAATCCTGACAGGTTGCAAATGAATACCACAAAAAATCTTGGGAAACTGTGGGAGATATGGAGGCGTGTTACATGGGAGAGATATGGGAGGTTACCACCTGCAATCTCAATCTGGTTGCACACTAGCACAATTTCGTGAAGATGTCTTCCTTAATGTTATCATAGCACATTTTTTGGGGGGATATTTACGATTTTATGAAATTAAGATTTTATGAAATAAAGATTTTTTTGGGATATTTGCTTGAAATTTGATTAAAAATTGTTGGATTTGTAAATTTAAGTGATTATTTTTGTAAAATATGAGTGTTCCTAGAGTTTTTCAACATGCTGAATCTATTTCTGCATTCAAAAATAGATTATGAATAACAAAAAATAGTGATTCATGTAAATTTATATAGCCAGATTCCGACCAAAAACAATCATTTCATAAAACAGCTAACCAACCCCTTTTGTTTTTGCTACAAAATTAAATTTGGATCACTGCAAAACATGGAAAAGCTGAGAAAGCTGCAAAATCACTGCAAATTGGATCTGATTGATGAGGGTGCTCTGCAAAAACCTGGGTACGTTTACCAACACAAGAGCAGCAAAATCGAGTTGGGGATCGTTTGATAATTGTTTACTGGATCGACATCTTATTTACTGGATCACTGCAAAATCTACATAGGAGATCCACGCACAGATGGGTCAGCTGCAAAATCACTGTAAATAAAATCAAATTGCTACAAACCTGGTTACATTTCATAATAATATGAGCTAGTATCCTTTGCAATCTCATGCCCTCACAAACTACGATCTTGTGCCACCAAGGATTATGATCTCGTGATCAAGATTGTGATGTGAAACCATAGGAACACTTTCATATTTTCTCTTTTTGAAAAGCTGGAAGCTAAATCAATTATGTTTCATGATAAATTGACCAACACATCTCCTTATTTTGAGCAATTGAGAGTTTTAATGAGCTAAAATATGAATACCAAACCTATTACAACTATGCTTTTTATGGCACTTGGTTGTCTTCTTTACCTTTGCCTCATGTTGGAATGTAATTCTCCTTTTGTGGTAATAATTACATGATTGGTGCATGATTGCAAGTCTAAAATAGAGATCACAAATCATGGATTGTTTATCCTTTTCACATGTATTTGTTATTCTCAAACAATTAGTAGAACCTATGCCATTTTGTGGTACTCTTTATAGTAAGTATAATTACTTGTATATTATTAAATAGAGACATAACATTTCCATGTGTAGTATGTGCACGAACAATTATGCCAGAAAATTTAACAAGAATAACTTGTTATATATTGATGGTCATCCACATATTCATTGGAACATTGTAGGATTTATAAATAGTTGTAGGTATTTATTGTTTAATGCAAATTGTTCATTTGAGGAATACTTCAATGACAAGAGTTCTTTATGAAAAGGAAGGCATCCAAAAAAAATTGTGTGCATGCAATACATAGTTTGTCTCTAGGTGACAAGTTATTATTACCACTAACCGCTCATCAAAGGTAGCTTGCATTAGGACTACCTTTAGACATCCCCTTGGGGCATACAAAACAATCATTGAGTAATTATATTTTTGGATTTTCAATGGAATTAATATAAATGTATTTCTTAATTTCGAATTTGTTTTATAAAGAGGTTGGTTGCATATGTATTATTGGAAAAAAAAATCGTGCTTCTAATTGTAGATTATAACCTTGTACAATATTCACTGCAAACAAAACAAAAAAGATACAATGGCAAATACAAACATTACACATAGATTTTTCCCCAGGAAACCCAAACCGGGAAAACCAACATATTCTATATTCATTCATAGTGATACATTGTTTACAATACAATATACATATAGGAGCTAGCGGCATCCAAACCCTTAACCCAATGACCTGGATTAGTCAACAACCCTAATTCCTTAACTGGAAATAGAAAACCATCGACAAAAAATCATGTGCCGAAAAACCACCTAAATATGTAACATGTTTCCCGAGGAAGAATTTTTTTTTTCAGGGGCACTACCCTTGCACCCCCCTTCTAACCCCCTTGCACATCCGGCACAACGCAGACACTACTACTCGTGCAAATAATATAACACATGCCCAACACTAATACGTGTCTATTCTAATGTTTGACCATACTAAATGCGTTATGTTAACTAATATCATTGATTTAATATTCAAGATTTTGATGATGAATGACCTATATACCATTGCACCCCACTATGATGTGAAATTGGGAGAAGGATGCCAAATGAGCATAGTTTAGAGATGAAGCATACCAATCATTGTTGCATAAACCACCTATTCAATTCCCACTTTGTCACCAATTTAAAATGTCTATAGTAACATTGGTTCTTCATATGTTGGGGATGAAAGTAATAATATAGAGGTGGGTATGGATGATTTCTTATGAGATAACCACACCATGGAGGGAATGTTGTGTTGACGCCTCAAAGCACCCTAAAATTATGAAATTTTAGGTAGCACTTTCCTTTTAAGTTTTGCAAGTAGGTTTTTACATATTAGTTTTAATAATTTATTGCATATCATTTAGTGTTGAAATCATCTTTCACCTTCGAGAAAACCAAAAAATTTCTATGTTGGAAAATTGGTTGTCATTGATGTCAACCTTAGAAGAAGCCCTAAAGCAAAGCCTAGAAGCCCCTAAAAGTGATGATGCTGTGTTCACTTAAAGAATCCTTGAATAGCCTTGAAGGAGCCTTGAAATAAGTGTATATAACTCCAAATCATTCCCCTTGTGGCATATATTTTAAGCATGGCCCTCACGGGATGAGATAACATGTGGTTGTTTCCTCATGTCCACTTTGAGTTGTACACAAATGAAGCCTTGAAGGAGCCTAGAAGAAGACATAAAACCAAGTGAATAAGCCCCTAAAGTCAAGTGAAGAATCCACTAAATCCAAGAGAAGAATTCTCTAAAGTAAAATAAATAATCCCCTAAGGTCGACCATCCTTAAGGAAGATGTGCAACCCAAAAATTGTGACCCTTGGTCGCACCCCCTTATGTGGAGGAGACTCATATAAATAAGAGGAGACTAATTTTGGCATTTGGAACACACCAATTCGATATAGCTAAGGAAGAGGAGTGGATTTCATCCTAGAGGAGAAAATTTCCAAGGGAAGATGAAGTGAAGAAGGGAGAAATTACAAGGGAAGATGAAGTCTTGTGATGATTTGTTCTAGGGATTTCTTTGAAGGTCATCTTGGAATTTTCGATACAATATATTTTTCTAGAACGATTTAAATGGTGAAAGTTGGAGATGTTTCAAAAGAGACAATGAAGAATATTGGGTGCGAATCTTAGTTTTGTACTCATTACAAGTTTGGATTTATACTCGGTGGAAGTTGAGGTTCTTTAAACTAGGGTTTTCTTCTTCAAAGTGAGTCATCTTTCCATTTTTCGCTATAAATATTTTTCGGGCATGATTCAAGGAGTGAAACTTGGAGGAATTTCATAGAATATATTGACGAAGATTGGGTACAAGTTTTAGATCTTGATTCATTACATGTACAAAGTTATACTTGTTGGAAGTTAGAGTTTGTGACTAATATAGAAACTAGTCTCAAACAGGTGTTCAATATAAAACAGTTATATATAAAGCTTGGTAGGTCCAAATTTAATTCCACTTGTTGAATTAGAAGGAGAAAAGATCTTGATATCTGAGGTCCAAGTTTTAGAAAAAAAATGGAAAATTGAGCTCGTGGGTGCTTCCTTCAAGTTGGTGCTTGTAAAATCTTGAAACTAGTTAAGAAAAGTTTATGTGGTTTTCTCCCAGTTGGGTTTCCACGTAAAAATCTATGTGCAATGTGTATGATTTTATGTGATTATGAATGGAATTATTAATGGTTAATGTTTATGTAGTGCTTGAAGGTTAAAATTGTTGAAATAAATCTATACTGATTCACCACCCCCTCTCAATATTCTTGAATATTCTAACATTCTAATCCTTAAGCATTGTTTTGAACTAAGATGGTTTATTATCAACCAGTTTGAGTCATTTTAATCATGTAATAAAGTAGATATGCACATTAATATTTCCCCATACTTGAAAACCAAAATTTTCTCCTCAGAAAATTCTTACAAGAAAAAATTTCCTTCCCTGTTGTTACCACTGAAAGTCACACTTTGACTACTAAAGTGTAATCTCAGCACCCATTAGGATGTTAAAGATAAGTTTTTGTGATAAGGTGGAAAATGGAATAAAACTCAGGAAACTAATTTCAATCACAACTCACTCCATACAATGTGCACCAACAAATAAGGCTCTAAGTAACTTAGATCAGGATTTAAGAAGTAAAGTGGATAGGTGGAAGACTAAATAAGAAAGATGTAATATTCCTACCATCTACATCAGGTAGTACTGACATACATATGAATAAAAACCCTCTGAAACAAGAACTTCTTATAGTCAAAGAGGAAACTATGGTATAATTATAAACAATATCACAACATATCCTCCTTTGCAACAAAGATATAATTAAGCCAATTGAAGCATTCAATAGACTGTTATCAAAATTAGATAGAAACAAGATGATAATGAAAAAATGATTGATTTCTATTATTCAAAGTGTCTCAGGTCTGGTACATACAATAGGAGATATCTCTGTTACATATACAACATCAAAACATGAGTCCTTCTCTAACCATTCAAAAACTACTTCAAACTTGCAATGCCTATCTTATAGCCTAGGTTGTCATTGACAACTTTACAATTCGAATAACCACTCCTGCATAGGATTATTATGCCTAAAGGTGGCGTGACTACAACTATTCAAAAAAAATAAACCAGAATGTTAAAATTTAGGCTAATGTTGGCAACGTCTTCAACATCTTGTTTATGGCTAATGAAGTGTCCCTTTGAGTGCATCTCCTTTTGGAAGGTGGCCTCCCAACTCATAATTGACCATCATATAACTGGCTTGCATCCATATTTGACACCTAGAAATTGTTCCTCCCTTCAAAACTCCAAAACATTAGTTCACAATGCCTGTCTGTAGCACCAGGTTCGCAACGCCTAGCTCAAACATGATTTGCACACTTGGAGGAAACTATTAGAAACTTTTATGAAATAATCCCTGAGAATTTGTTTAAAATACCAGCTCTAAAAACAATGAGATCTTATTTTACATGATCCATAAATGAAATGATGGCAATTAATGCATGGAGTACTTTTGAATGCGTTGTGAACTCTCCTAGTGAGTTGGCAGCGCACAGATCAAATCTGATTTGATAGCTAAATAGATAAAATTTGACAAAGGAGGATCTTGCATACACCATGGAGGTGTGACATGTCAAGGTGATGACAGAGAGTTTCAAATATGTGACTCATGAAGGTTTATTGAACTTGTCATGATAACAAAGACATAACCCAAGGACTCTACACCAAAGCCAAACTAACCTTAGCTTATTTAAATCAAAATTTGAAATATGACTATAACAAGAAGTCATAAAAACCTATAACTTAAGAAAACCTGTGACTCAAAATCAAAACTGAAATGATTTTTGACCTTGACAATTCTATGGGATAACACCTGCGACATAGTTTTTCACCTTGCTTATCACATAAAATCTCACTTCCTTGTGACAAGTTTTTCACTTAACATATCGCACAAAACTTCCTTTTCTTGTGACATAGATTTTTTTTCTTTGTATCACACCTTTTGTTTTGTGAGATATCACATCTTCCAATAGTTGTCTCTCATGCAACACATCACACTATTGGAATTTTATCTTTATCGCAACAAAGGAAGACTTATGTTTTTTTCCAAAATTTTGTCCAAAACCTCTCTTTTGCATCACACAAAAGTTTTCTCCCTTGGGATGTATCAAACTTAGAATTTGTTTCCTCACAAAAAATGCAGTGTAGAAAAACTTTTGTCTTCGTGAAATATTTTTTCAATGAACAATAATTGAAAGTGACTAGTAGGTTCAAAGGTTATTTCTCAGTGATACATCACATCGTTGGAAAGTTTTCATCCCCTTGAATTATCGTGTGAACTAAAATATTATTTTCAAGTGACACAAAATTCTTCTTCCTCGATATGTATTTCACTTAAAATATATTTTCTTACAAAATGACACATCTCTCCAAAGTTCTTGTCTCTGTGATGTGCTGCATGGATCAAATATTTCCTTTATGCAACATGTCACAATTCTTGAACTTTCCTCTACAACAATAGAGTTTTATTGTATCACACTCAAAATGTTTATGGTACGATACTTAAAGTCAACAAAGAACATTGCACATGATTTAAGAAGCGTGTGACAAAGGGTGTATCATACCCAAAGAAAAAAGAGGCGCAACACAACACACAAAAAAGAACATGCACTCACATATTTATGCATTTGTATGATAACTTTTTACCTCAATCTCCATTTTGGGCATGCCCTATACCGTTGGAAAGGTATTTCCAAGATATTAAACTTTGTTGTTATAATGTTTGGTGATTTGAATTTTTTTTTTAGATTTATGAAGTAAATATATGGCAAGACCAATCTCACAATCCATGAAAGGAGATCAAACTCGAGGCAATAAATTTAAATGTCTGACAACGATATCAATGGACATTTACTGTTCAATATATTTTTGTAATAATATTTAAAGTTCTAATTTATATATATTGTGATGATGACACCTAGGTACAATCTGAAAACGTTTTGGAAGTAATGAAAGGATGGCAAGATAAAACATGACAACAAAAATATGGGAAATTTTCCTTGGCATGTGGCCATTTTTAGAGGTGTTTGACCATTGAAGTTAGAGAACAACTCAAGTGGATTATAATGTTCCGAAAATAGAAAAATAGGATCAATATATTCATGCATGGGACCCCTTGTCTTGAAATTATTTAAAGAAGCAACAAGAGTTTGCATCTCACAACTTGTGGGATGATTTATTTAATGAGAAAAACATAATGTTGAACATGCATGAATTGGAACTTTCAGTTCATTGGAGATTTGGATAATGCATGGCTTTTATTCATGGCTATTGCTTGTTTTATTCTATAATTATATTAGTTTTATTTTATAAATAAGAGAGTTGACCTCTTAGATTAGGTCTTTGGGATCTTAAGCGATTTAAGGAGGATTATAGCTAAGAATTAGTTCAAGCTTAATTCAAAAACTCTTTTTGAGTCAAGGAACACTTTAGCTAAATATATTTCTATAATTATGATTTATTGATTATTATTCTCTTGAATTGATGTCCCATGCATTTAGTAATGATTTCAATTTTACTATGTCATCTTGTGTGATTGGATAAATTACTGGGTGTTATTTTTAGTATGTTTTATTAATTATTTTATTATCTTTCTTATCTTTGTTTTTTCATTTAGTACATTAGTTATTGTAGAATTATTTTTGTAATTGATAATGGATTATATGGAAATCAATGTGTGATTGATGGGAATATTCTTGTATATGTATCTTTCAGTAGAATTATTTCTTAGAAATACAAAGTTACAGGGTTATTTCCATCCATGGTTTCCAAGAGTTATCTTTTGGGAGCAGGGGTTTCCTCTTTTTGCATTTTATGTTTCCTAAAGGTTATCTTCAGTAATACTTCTTAGTAGAATTATTTCTTAGATAATTAAAAGCTACTGGTCACTTTCATTTATTGTTCCTAAAGGTTATCCTTTACTAAAATATTTCTTCAAACTCTCTAGACTAGTTTTATTTCTCACATTAATTATATAAATAAAAAAAAACCATAAAAATAATGGAAATAAACTTTTAAACTGATTCATAAATCTCGTTGGACTATTTCTAGACCATTAACCTAGAGAATTATTCCATCCCAAACAGGGAAGCATCTAATTGGGACTCTTCCTTGGGTTTATTCCCTATTGTTGAGAATTGGGAATCCAACCCCATTAATGAATTAGTTCTAAGAGGGTTGGATGACAACCTAAACCATGTGGAGCCACTATTATAAAATGCATTAACAACCCATAACTCCTCTCCATACCCCTATATGGGATAATTATTTTAGTCTCTTAATACCATTGGAAGGTATCCCAAAGAAGACATTCTTGATTAATTGGGTTGGTTGTCATTGATGTAAACCCATGAAGCAAGTCCGATAGAAAATTTCAGTAGCCCCATAGGTGTGGATAAGGATCCCATGTTTTCTTGAGGAATAATGTAATAAATATCAGTGAATTTGCAGGAGAGACTATTCTAGATGGATATTACATGTCATGCCATTTCCGATGATATGTGGTACATCATGTAGTTCCTCACGGTTGAGGAGATATGGCTTAATGAAGTGGGAGAACCCTCATGATTTATCTAGAAGCCCCTAGAAAGTCAAAGAAGTCAATTATTCTAGAAGATCTTAGAAGAAGTTTACTATTCAAAGTGCTTGTAACTAGGATTTAATCATGGGTAAAGTTGTTGCAATAAGAAAATAATTAAAAATAAAATTAGTTGCAACAAGAAGTTGTGAGTTTTCTATTTATGGTAAAGTGGTTGCAAGTGGGTAAAGTAGTTAAAAGTGGGTTATCCCTAAAAGAGGGAAGCTGGGTAAAATAGTTAGAAGATAACCCCTAAAGGAAGATACTTGGAGAGTATAAATAAGAGAGCAAGGGTCTCCTATTTTCATCTATCAAGCACATTGAATATCTCTTTTGTAAAATGTTATGGGAAAGTATCATTGACAAATCTAAAGCAGTGAGTCTGAAGCAACGACGAGATAAGTTGCAGGAGTCGAAGGGTTGAGACTGTGTGTATTAAACTAGGGTTTTACTGAAGACATATGCAGGTTGCAGTACTAGAGGGATGTGGACATCTGCGGGCCACATTGGGACAAAGTGCAAATAGCCGTGAGTTTAATGAAGATAGAGAATCGATATGTTGCCAAAGTTGAAGAAAAGAAATATCATATCTATCATCAATGACAAGTTGCAAAGATAAGAAGAGGCTATAAGAAGGTCTAACTGTGAGAAGGTATAGAAAATATATCTATAGTAACAAAATGTATGTTATATGCTTGTCTTAAGTAGGTATTTGGTGTATGCTTGTGGTATGGCCATCAGATATTGAGCTCTTTCGCTTAAGGGACTTTTGGTTGTATGGTATATTCTGTATAAGACAAATTTGCAGAGATACAATGCTACTATATTGGTTGTTTTTTGTTGGGACACTTCATTAAGCATCTTGTTAAGACATATATTATATTTTGTGGAGTATGGTTGAGGGTTTATGGTTGATATATATCGTTATAATTATAGGTTGTGATTGCATAACATTGAGGGTTTGTTGTATGGTTAATGTAAGGGTTTATTATATAAATAAATAAAAAACCATAAAAATAATGGAAATAAACTTTTAAATTGATTCATAAATCTCGTTGAACTATTTCTAGACCATTAACCTAGAGAATTATTCCATCCCAAACAGGGAAGCATCTAATTGGGACTCTTCATTGGGTTTATTCCCTATTGTTGAGAATTGGGAATCCAACCCCATTAATGAATTAGTTCTAGGAGGGTTGGATGACAACCTAAACCATGTGGAGCCACTATTATAAAATGCATTAACAACCCATAACTCCTCTCCATACCCCTATATGGGCTAATTCTTTTAGTCTCTTAATACCATTGGAAGGTATCCCAAAGAAGACATTGTTGATTAATTGGGTTGGTTGTCATTGATGTAAACGCATGAAGAAAGTCCGATAGAAAATTTCAGTAGCCCCATAGGTGTGGATAAGGATCCCATGTTTTTTTGAGGAATAATGTAATAAATATCAGTGAATTTGCAGGAGAGACTATTCTAGATGGATATTACATGTCATGCCATTTCCGATGATATGTGGTACATCATATAGCTCCTCACAGTTGAGGAGATATGGCTTAATGAAGTGGGAGAACCCTTATGATTTATCTAGAAGCCCCTAGAAGGTCAAAGAAGTCAATTATTCTAGAATATCTTAGAAGAAGTTTACTATTCAAAGTGCTTGTAACTAGGATTTAATCATGGGTAAAGTTGTTGCAATAAGAAAACAATTAAAAATAAAATTAGTTGCAACAAGAAGTTGTGAGTTTTCTATTTATGGTAAAGTGATTGCAAGTGGGTAAAGTAGTTAAAAGTGGGTTATCCCTAAAAGAGGGAAGTTGGGTAAAACAATTAGAAGATAACCCCTAAAGAAAGATACTCAAAGAGTATAAATAGGAGAGCAAGGGTCTCCTATTATCTTCTATCGATCACATTGAATATCTCTTTTGTAAAATGTTATGGGACAATATCATTGACAAATCTAAAGCAGTGAGTCTGAAGCAATGATGAGATAAGTTGTAGGAGTCGAAGGGTTGAGACTGTGTGTATTGAACTAGGGTTTTACTGAAGACATATGCAAGTTGTAGTACTAGAAGGACGTGGACATCTACGGGCCACATTGGGACAAAGTGTAGATACCCACGAGTTTAATGAAGATAGATCATCAATCTATTGCCAAAGCTGAAGAAAAGAACTATCATATCTATCATCAATGACAAGTTGCAAAGATAAGAAGAGGCTATAGAAAGGTATAACTGTGAGAAGGTATAGAAAATATATCTACAGTAACAAAATGTATGTTATATGCTTGTCTTAAGTAGGTATTTGGTGTATGCTTGTGGTATGGCCATCAGAGATTGAGATTTTTCCCTTAAGGGACTTTTGGTTGTATGGTATATTTTGTATAAGACAGATTTGCATAGATACAATGCTACTATATTGGTTGTTTTTTGTTGGGACACTTCATTAAGCATCTTATTAAGACATATCTTACATTTTGTGGAGTATGGTTGAGGGTTTATGGTTGATATATATCGTTATAATTACAGGTTGTGATGAGGGTTTGATGTATGGTTAATGTAAGGGTTTATTATATCACACAAGACCAGTGAGACATATGTATGAACCTAGTACATGGTTGTGTTAGATTTACTTGGATATTGGATGAGTATTATTTTCTATCAGATCAGTCGGTTTGTCAGAAGATACAGAGGGGTCACACAGTGGCCGAGACTGAGACAATGACACAGACAAAGTGACGGAGAAAGTATTGGTGATACTAGCAGAACATTTTTTTAGTCCGTGAATTTCATCAAATAGAGGCGTGAACATCTGCGATTTGAAGTACAAAAAGGTGTGGACATCCATGTGTTGCAAAATAAATTGGTCGTGAATCTGTAGGAAAGTTTTTGAAGAATATTGGTACAAGTTGTGACAGGATTTCAATGATAGGATTAACAATAATAGGTTGTGAAAGTGATATATACAGGTTGTTTGATTAAGTAACAATGATAGGTCATCTACATTTAGCACTTATACTTCAGGGCCATTGGACGAGACAAGGATAGGTGGTTTTATCCACCTTCCAATTGTAGTCAAAGAACATAGGGGGTTGTAGCCTCCTTCTGGTTGGATCTAGAGAATTGGGAATTTGGAGCTTCCTTTAGTTTGTATCCTAAGAATTTATGGGGTTGGAGCCTCCTTCCAGTTGGAGCTGGAAAACAAAGGAATTTGGTGCTTCCAATGAATGTACTTCTTAAGGACATATAAGAAAAAAAATTATGTGGTTTTCTCCCGCATTGGGTTACCACGTAAAAGTATTGGTGTACTGTGTATGTGTATGATTTCTCATTGTTCATGGTTTATTTATTCTGCACTTATTGAATGATATTGGTAAACTGATCATACGATTAACAACACTTATATACATTGTGCTTAAAAAGCATAAAAAACAACGATTATTGATTCACACCCATCTCAGTAATCCAACAATTGGTATTAGAGAAGGTCCTTCAATAGAAAGTTTAATAATTGAAAGGATATCATGTATTACTCTAAGATTTGGATACGACAATTTGATGGAGATGATTATTCCTTCTAGAGTAGAAGAATGAAGACACACATACACGCACTAGGATTTGATGTTTGGCGATTAGTAGTAGATGGATACAAAGCACCAACCACTCCTCCAACATATAAAGATGGAAATAAACTTGAAGAAAATAACTTAAGAGCCACAAGTTCACTCCTGAATGGTCTAACTAAATCAATATACACCAAAGTTATGCACTATGATTCCGTGAAAGACATATGGGACAAACTGAAGAACATATACGAAGGAGATGAGAAATTCAAGGAAGATAAACTTCAAATTTTCAGAACAAAGTTCGAACAATTGAATATGAATGAAGATGAAGACATAACAACCTAATTCCTACGATTTGATGAAGTAGTAAACAATATCAAAGGTATGGGAGGCGAGATAAAGGAATAGGTTGTTTTCAAAAAGGTATTGAGATCCCTACCAATGAGATTTGATTCAAAGATTTCAACACTAGAAGATAGAGAGGACCTGACTACATTGACCATGGATGAGTTTCATGGGGCACTCACAACTTATGAGATGAGAACATAGAAAGACAATACAGTTACAAAGGAATCATATTTCAAATCATCTAAGAAGATAAAGAAAAAGAACAAGCAAAAGGAAAAGTCATATAGTAGCAACAATGATGTCTCAGAAGACGATGAAGAAGTAGCCAACTTCGTCAGAAGGATAAAAAAGGGAACTAATAAATATAAAGGTAAGCTTCTGTTGATTTGTTTTAATTGTGATGGTATTGGTCATTTTGCTAATAAATGTCCCCATAATAAAAATCAAAGAAATGAAGAAGATGACTCTAAAAGGAAACAAATAAAAAAAGGAAAAAGAACCAAAAATATTTTTTTCAAGAAAAGCTTGTGCACCAAAGAAGACAGTTCCTCATCACACGAAAATGAAGTCAATGATAGTTTTAAAAAAAGGGCATTATTCATGGTAGTAGAAGACTCTGATGAATAAGGCTATGAAGAAGAATATGAAGTGGCGAAATTTGATTACAGAGAATAATGTTTGAGTTCCATAGAAGTTATAAAAAGGGAAAATAAGAAAAACAAGTCAATTCCAGTAGAACTAATAATAAAAGAGGGATTTCATAATTCGAACTTTGAAGAAATAGAGAAGATGATCATTAAATTAAAAATCCAAGTAGAAGGAGACAAGAGAATATAAGAATCACTCAAAGAATAGTTAGAATAAAGAGACAAGATCATTGGAAATTTGGAAGGAGAGATTGTCACATTGAGAAAAGATCTTTAGAAGAAAAAAATGCAACAAAAATATAAGGTTTTGGAAGAGATTATTAGTAGTCATAGGTCACATCATGACAAGTATGGAATAGGATACAACCAAATAGAAAATGGATCAAGCTCCAAAACAATAGATCAAGAAAGAAAACAAAGAAGCTACGCAGAGATAGTCAAATGATCTCTTGAGAAGGAATAAGACAAGAAGTTTCATAAGAAAGATCACAAATTCCAGAATCATCAACAGTCAGAAAGTAAAAGGACTCAAGAAGAAGAAGGATTAAGAAGAGTGACTCCTTTTATAAGATTTTCAAATCCAGGTATCAAACTATCTTTTTTGGATTATGTTATTCATGTAACAATTTTGGACATAAGGCTGTAAATTGTAGAGAAAATAGCAGGAACATAAACAACCATGAAAGTTATGCATGAAATGACCATCCAAGAAGGCCCCATGAAACACAAAGAAAAATATACAACAAGTTTGAATCCTTGAGTACTGAAGTAGAATGCTACAAGTGCAACAATTTTGGACACAAGGCCAAATATTGTAGAATTACAGTTCTTCCAAAATAATCACAATAAAACAACAACATTTAAAAATAGGAACCTCAAAGAATATGGAAGAAAAATAAGTACAGCAATGAAGAATTCACACTCCCTTTATGTTGGACGTACGGGAAGAACTAGTTTCTTCCTTAGTTCTTCAAGAAAACCCTTTTCACCATCGACCCTTTTGGTAAACCAGAACGCTACAATGTGCACAGAGTGCACAATGCAACCTCACCCGAGATGGTTTATGGGTGACTGGATGATGAAAATGTCTACAATCATGGAAGGGGTTGGGGACTTTTCTTCTTACTTATTATTTTACTTAACCATGCATTCTATCATACCATTCATCGGATCTATTATTTCATTTATTCTTAATATTCATTCTGCATATATATTCTAGTGTGTGTTGTAATTAAAACCATTCATTCATCTAACCATTTAACCATAATTGAATAAATAACAAAACATTCAGGCACATTGTAACACATGGTTTTATCGTGGTTCACTCCCTCTTGGGGCTACATCCACAAAGATATTATTTTTATTTCTTCTTCTTCATCAAAATAATGTTGTGTGAATTACATCATATAATAGTGGTGAGGCTCACCAATGTTGCACCAATCTCCACAACTTGCAACCTGACCCTAGATAACATCAACTCCATTCGATCTCTGCAACTCTCAACAATACAGACTCTAACAAAAAGTATGATATTGTTTCTCAAAAAGAACACAAATGTCTCTCTCCAAGATACAAGATACACTCCAAAGATACTACCCAAGATGCATCAATCTACCTTATACCTCTTCTATTTATACTACAAAATGGGTTAAAACCATTACAATATGACTCCAAAATACTAACCCTAACATGGATAGGTTTGTCCACTTATGTGTCGGATTTCCACAAATCCTATAGCGTGTTGCTTCCTTTTCCCTTTGTTGCACTGGTATTCCTTGTTTTCCAACACATGTTGCTCCCTTTGGTCCATGCTACCTTGATTACTGTGCTTACTCCCAACAATTTATGCTCCAACGGGACCCCAATACTAACCTGTGGCTCGTCCCGAGCCACTCAGACTTAGTTCACTTGCTGCAACACTACATCTAGTTCATGAAACTTCAGTGCCAACGCTGTCACTTTCTCCTTTGCCTACAGACTCTTTTTTGCCAGTATGTCCACATCCTATTTCTATCATGTGCTCTTTCATCACTTCCCTGCTTTCTGCATGTGCCTATTCCATGATGGCTTTCTTTGATTCCAGTGTTGTTATCACTTGTTCTGATTGTTATTGTATGGGCTCCAAATGAGCATGTCGTGCTTGTTTCTCCTCTTGTGTAGCCTTTACCTCTGCCTATATGTTTTTCATCTCCCGCGTGGACCTCAATCTTAGGGATATGGCCATTGTCTTCTGCCTCTTCTTTAGGTCCTAGACTACAAATTTCAACTTTTCTTCTCTTTGCCCTAGTTGTTGGATCCTCTCATCTTCTTCCAGGTTGGTCCAAATGCAATCCTATCATACAATTCCACAACTTCTTTTTCTTCCTACTCTATGCTATCTACATGCACAATAACCTCTTTCTTTCTCAGTTCCATCGCTTCTGAGGGTGTGCTTGGAGTCAATTTTTCTGCTAACTTTGTTATCTCCTGCTTATATCTCTCCATTGTCTGTGCAATATTTTGTATCTTTTATTCTATTGTGACTTTGAGTTACAAAATGCATTCTGGTATGTTGATGTAAACTTCTTCAAGTTTCTTCTCTATTTTATTTGTGCATTGTTTCTCCCCCTCCTTCTCTAGTGTTATTTGCTCAAAATTTACCTGCGGTATCTCCTTAACCTCCCTTCCGATCTCTAGGCTGGTGGCATCCTCTCTAGCTCTAGACTGGACTTCTTGCATCACACTCACCTGTAACCCATAYAGAACCTTTGTGGGTATGTGTGCCAAAACCAACTCGAGATGCTCTATGTCTTTCACCTGTTTCTCCACTGTGTTCTCGTCTACTTCCAATATTTCCTGTGTGACCCTGAACCTATCACTGGTCTTTACTACTGTCTGTATTGTCTCTTCCCGTTCTTTCTATACTGGTGCTTCATGTTATTTTTCTTTCTGTTGCATTTTAGGTTGATGCACTTTTCTTATCTGCATCCTCTGAAGAATATCATGTACTTCTACCAACTTCTCCATAATCTCCTCTCTTTGTACTTCTGCTACATTTACTACATTCTCCCCTCTATCTTGGACTTTGTCTGTGATGAATTATACATCGTATTCTATGATAGTGAATACTGGGGGATTCTTTTGGTACTTCATTTTATTTCTTATTTCCCCCTCCTATGTTCTAGTCCTATTCTTGGTTGGGGTTGAGGTCTGCACCTCAGTTTTCTTCTTTTCTGTTTGGTCCTCCTGTACCTCCTTTTTACGAGAGATATTTCCCTTTACTTTCTCTCTATATCCTTTCACTTCTTCCCTTGACACAATGTCTTTCTTCCTTGTCTTCTTTACTACCTCACTACTTCTTGAGGTTTGACTACGCTATGTAGCCTTCCTTTTATTGTCTTCTAGGTTGCATGTCTTCTTTGATGGTCCTGCTTCTATTTGTTCCTTAGGTTTTGTTCCTTTCTTCTATGTTACTGGAACTTTACACTGCGTAGGCTAGTACTTTACTATCCATTATACTTCCTCCCATGTTGTACATTACCTCATTTCTAGCCACTTCTTCTTTGGATCTCTTCTGGACTGAATCCACATGTGGTGTCTTGAAGCCTTAAAGTTGGAAATTCCTTCATTTTCCTTGACTAATTCAATCAAGATTCTCCACACATTAGTTGTCTTATACTTCATATATTTTAGGAACAATTCAAATACTATTCATTTCTCCTGTTGGTTCTTAGTGTCTTTCGCCTGTCATAAGGTTGTATACCATGTTGCACAACATTTCCCTCTTCTATCCAGAAAGGATATGAATTTGGGTTCCTTCCATCCTACCAATGCTACTAATATAAATAGCCAAGAGTAATGGAATTTTGTCCCATTATCCTGTGCATCCTTGCAATCTATCAAAAATTAGTTCAGTAAATAGGGAGCACAGTTGAATACTATACCCTTTGCGCATTGTCCAACTGCTGCTATGACTCCTGTCGGGGCCTCTTCCTTTCTACACTTTCTTAAGAGTTTATAGGCCATAAGATTCATGGAAAACCTCATCATAGGGTCGTTGATGTCCTTTATCACTATGCCCTTGTTTCCCCTATTTATCTCGAACTACGCTTTAACCTATTCTACAATATCCTTATCCCTTGTGTTGTTATCCAAGAAATACCATGATTTTACGTCATTGGTAAGTAACCCCGTGATTTTTCCTATGAGGTATACATCTATATGGACCGACCTATCCATCCATAGGATACATCGATGTACCCTTTCCAACAGCTTTTTCACACAGTGGCCCATGTTCTTACCACGCCCAAAATGTGGTATTTCCAACAAGTTCATAATACCTTAATTATATAATCCCGTAATTCATTGTGCAAGCTCCAAAATTGGTTTTCCTGAGGGTCCTGCCTCCTCCTTGTTTTCTAAATAGATTTCCTACATAAGTTCAAGAAACTTTGTTGTGTTTGTTACATCATGATCTACATACTTTATTTTTTCCACTTTTCCTAGCATATCTTCAATTGCAACTATGACATATGGGATATGAGGTAGCATGATCTCCGCTGAGGTTTGTTTTCTTGGAGCTCCTTGTATTTTCCTCTTCCGACCCGCAACTGGGTTTTCTTCAACAAGTTCTTCCTCAAATTATTCTTCTTCTTCATCTTATGTTTCTTGTTGTCTTGTAATTTTTTTGACCAAGACTTCTTCTGCGAGGGTCCCCTCACTCTGTTTTTCCATCTCCTTCATTTCTGCAAAGTTTTATGAATTAGGGTTTTCCCCGGCGTTAGGGTTTTCTGATTTGTGTTTTCCCGCACTCTGATCCACTTCCATCTCTTTTACGGTTGATTTTTATTCTTCTGCCTATGTTGGACTGATCGATTATGTCTCTTTGGTGGGAATATCATCCACATCGACCACTTTGGTCATTTCTTATAGCATTCTATTACTGCTACGAGTCCTTCACGTGAACTGACTTGGTTGTCCAAACTTTGGTAGTGCCATCTTCTTGTCGTTGGGAAAAATTGACTATAGATCTTGGCTAGGTCCTTCACAATTTCACACCTGCTTGAACTCTGTTTTCTCTGTCGCTCAATCGTTCAAAAATCACAAGTGTTTTGCATTTTCTCGACTTTTCCTATTTTATAGACTCTATCATTAATGCTTTGACATTTCCTTTCTTTTCTAGTCATTCTCCGTGCAGTGTTTAATTTTCCTGTGCGCAGTCTTATGAATTATGTCGCACTAATGTTCACCTGCTTCACATTGTCATTCCTAACTATATGTCTATCCCTTATTCCTCTAGCTACTTCTTTTTGGATTTTTCTTCATTTTTCTACTTTTCTCTTCCTTTTTTTTCTTTTAAATCCTACTATTTACAATATGTACAAGTCTACTTGTTGCACTGCAACTACTGAGGGTTAGTAGGTTGACTATCTCTATAGAGTTTCGGTCGAATACCATTCAACAGTCCTTGAAATTCCTTGCCTACTAACTCTTGCATCTATACAACACCTCCATATGTGAAAGACTTTATTGGATATGGCCCTAGCCAATGTATTCTAAGCTTCCCTGGCTGCTACAAAAACTTACTGTCATAGAGGAGAACCATATATCCTTCCTTAAAATTATTCTTCTTGATATGTTTATCATGCCATGCTTTATCCTTTTCTTTCTGTACCTTTTGATGAAAACCTGCTATGATTATTTTCTCTTCTAATCCCATTAGTTGAGCCAAGCTTTCCTATGTTGAGCATATTTTTGTCATATCTATGATTGTTGTAAGGTGTAGAATTGGGATCAAATAGTTTAAGGGAACTGTTTCTTCTTGTCCATACACCAATCTAAAGGGTGTCTTCCCTGTTAGCTTCTTTCATGTTGTTCTATAAGTCCAAAGTACTGATGGTACCATCAAATCCCAATCATCTCTATTCACATTACAAATATTCGTTAACGCATTCTCCAAAATCTTGTAAAAGGCTCCCACTGTTCCATTAGATTGAGGGTGATAAGGAGTGCTCTTCTGATGATGTATCTTAAACTCTTCAAAAATTTCCTCAATTGTACTTTTAATAAAGTGAGTCCCCTGATCACTAATTGTTGGCACATGGGTAGACCTGGGGTTCAACGCTACAACAACACACCAACAAAGCCCTAACTACCAGCTCTTTCGGCAACACCTACGAAGCAGATGAAGCCTCACTCGAGGTAGAGGTAGGGGTGGTTGCAATACTCAGGTGTCTACAACCTTAGCTGGGACATAGATCTGTGATTGTACTATTTAATAAATCACTTAGCACCATCAGTTCCTCAATATCCAATCAATATCCACTTCACTGATAAAACAGGGCTTCATAGCATCCACACTAATCTAATGTATTTAAGCACTTAACATAGGTAAATAGATCAGATCGAGTAGATTAAGCACTTAGCATGGCCATATAGATCTAACATTCTCACATATCATAATCACAAAGAATAAGTAGATCTATCTAAACATATCAAAAGACTTACCAAATAACGTGTGAACACATCAAGACAAGGCACAAAGTAGCATAACATAGCATTTACATGGTTCACCCCCACCCTGGGGCTACGTCCACCAACTCTTATTATTTATTGTCTTCAGTCAATCGGTTACAAGCATAGAGCCTCAAAACCCTACTCCACATAGGACAGAGATCTGCGCATCTCTCTAGATCCTTCTTCCTTGCATTACAACACAAAGCCTTCCACAGTCTGTTACAACCACTTGCACTTAGCTCTGTAAGTCTCTCACAGTAGGCAAAAATCCCTTACAATCCACACTAGCACTTAGCTGCTAGCACTTAGCACAACTAATCTCACATCACATAGATGCACTACTATCTAGCCTAAGAATCTATTTATATATACAAAATAGGCCTAAACATGGGTAAACCCATGGGTCGACATCCCAATCCCATTACATAATCCAAAAAACCCAAAAAGTACCCAAAAAGGGGCTGAGATCCCATGATCTTTGCTTCATCTTACGCTCCTCCTTTGAAAGGTTGTCGAAGTCCCAAAATAGGTCAACATGACCAAGAATATCCCAAAACTTGGTCAAGGGCCAACATTCCCCCAACACTCACCTGTGACTCATCCCAAGTCACTCTGGTCTGACTAGTTCTTCCTTGAACACCTTGACCTTGGTTCGAGCTGCTTCGACTTGCTACTTTGCTACGACTTATTTCTCGATGAACTCTTGGATTACTACATCATTCACTAGCCCTTCTAGGCGTTGTTTTGCTATGGTGACAACCTGTTCTAGCTCTGCTCCTCAGCTTTCAACCTTTGTAAATAACTGATAGGCCTTATCTTGCATAGGTTGGAGTCGTTGAGTTATTTCCATAAATTTTCTATGGATCATGTGGATCTGTTGTTGGGTGGTGCATTTCTCTTGAGATATCTTCATTCTATCTACAACTGACAAAACCTTCAACTAAGCTGTAATTGACCAATACATGTGCTTCTTCACTTCACGGGCTGCGGCTCCGATTGCACCTTAACTCTAGGTTCTCAGTGGAGCTTCTCATAAGTTTAGACGCTGTGGTTACTCATTCTACTTGCGCCTCCTCGACAAAGAGCCGATCCTCTTCGGCTGGCCCGGTTGCTTCCGTTGGTATCTTACATGTCACAGTCTCGGGTGCGCCGCGTGGCTCAAATCTGTATCTCGTTGTTGTAGTTTTGAATGCTTCTTCAAGTGCACTACTTCTTATGGAACTCTCTCTTAGAGCCTTTGCTTCCTTGGCTGTCATATAGCGAAGTGCTTTGTTGACCCTTCCTTTACTTTGAGTTTCTCCACGAGCAACTGTTCCTTTCTTTGTTGCAGTTGTTCCTCTTTCTTCATCCCAAACTGTTCCTTTCTTTGTTGCAGTTGTTCTCTTTCTTCATCCCACTTTGCTTGGAGAGAAAGCTTTTCCCATTCTGCAGCACTATGTTTCTTTAGAAGGTCTTCTTGTACTTGTTCTAAAGCTTGGGTGGTTTGCATTGTTTCTTCCTATGCTTGTCAAAGGCGAGATTTGACTGTGTCAGCGATTCAGTAGAGTTGAGCTGGGTCATCTCCTAGTTCTGGTGTTTCCAATGGCAGAGGAGCAGTGGAAATTGCATCGATGGACTGTAGTGCTTGCTGCACCCGTTGAAGTTCAACCTTAATTCGATTGTATATTTCCTCCTGATGAGCCTCTTTCTTCTGTGTTATCTCCAGCAAAGCTTCGTTCAGTGTTGCTACAATGAAATCGAAGTCATATGAGGTGAGAGTAGTCTACATTTTGGTCATATATGCTCTCGATTTCTTCTGGGAAGAGGGCTTCCGGGGGAAAACCTTCCTTTTCTTCAAGGGATCCTCCTCATCTCTAGGCGGTGTAACCTCGAATTTATTATGTTCAAATTATGTGCCATCTATCTCTCCGCCATCTCCTCCTTTCTCAGGTGAGATGGAAGCAATCTTTGCTGAGGTATTGCTTACATCTTGGGATTCTTCATTTTTCTTTGTCTTTCTGGGTCCAGGTGTATCATGCGCTGCTTCTGGAATGTAAATGTTGGACATCTCCGTAGGATCTACTAGAATGAGGAGGTCCATTGACTAGTCTTTAGTAATTTCTTCTAAGTCCTCCTCTGTTAGCTTGTAGTAAGACTAACGTTGTTGCTTGTGCTTGTCAGCGCGTGTTGTAATATAAATGAAATGGTGGTCCGCGCTAAATTTCATTAAAGGCCAAAACTTGTGGAGAGTATTCAGCATGATGCAAGGCTCATACTAGATGGTTGTCTTTAGCTGGTTGTAATAGGTATGGAACACAACATTTGACTGCCATTACTTGTTCATGTCACTGGAATACCACAATGTATTGAACTTCGCATCCATAGGTTCAAAGGGCTCGATGTCTAAGAAGGTCGCACCTTCCGGCATCTCCCAGGCGATCAAAGAAATCAGGATCAAAAGCCATTTGAAGTGGAATTCATATCCCTTAACTTGCGCTTCCTTGCAGTCCAGTTCCAACTGGTTCACCGGGTACTTTACCCAATTCATTTTTAGGCCCTCCACGCACTTCCCTATGAGGTCGACTACAAAACCAGTCACTTGGGTGGGTCGGTTCTTACCGACTAACTTTCCTACGATAAATTGATAGGCTAGGTTCACTGCGCCTCTCTAGATAGAGGCTACCTTGTATCCTCGCATTCCCTTCTCAACATCTCCATAAGTGTCCTTGATCCTTTGTGCGAGAGCATGGTCCATGGCTTTCCAAGGTAGAAATCCTGTGGGTCAGGGCCTTGCATACTCAGCCCTATGATCCAATTGATCAATGTCGGATCCACTATGATACACTGATTTAACCACAAGTATCCACCAGGGTACATGACAAAAACAACTTGATGCATGCATTCACTTCTTGGTGCCTTCCAAAGTGAGGAATATTCATGACATTGAGCAGTGTGGACTGCACGAGGTTCATAGTCCATGACTGGGGAACTATATTTGAATTATTTCCCTTTGTTTTGGTCAGGTACTTATGTGGGGTGAGCATGTTGTATACCTTCCTGTCGTCGAGGTTGAAGTCACTAAACTTCAGTGTTGCAATATTTTCTTGATCTGTGCATATCCCCTTCGGGAGGTACGCAGTGACGAAAGCGTACTCAAATTCTCTAGGCACACTATCTCGATTGATTGCGCCACTCAGAGGTGGTAGGTAGGCAGGAAATATGCTTAGAATCAACTTATCATTCATGAGATCATCTTTGTGCTTGGTTTTCTTTTCATCTGTTAGCCGGGATGGTCCGGATTGAGCAGTGGACTAAGACGCTTGCACTGTTCTTGTGGATGAAGCCTGGATAACTTTAGACACCGACATGACTCTCTCAGTCATCAAGTCGATCAAAAATTCTTCGACAAATTTCTCTACAACACTCAATTCTTTCGACATACACACTCGGGGTGAGCAATCGCGGGTTCGGGGAACAACTTAGACACAATAATAAGATAGAGAGAAAGAGCGTGGTGATCACTTTATAAACTTGACTTAGTCTATTGGCTCGAATTCTCAATTAGAAAAAGTGTTCTTGGTGCATGGTGCGACGGGATAAATAGGTAGCTCGACAATGGCTCACTTGAAATGGGTATGAGCCTCCATTAACTCTTTTTCAGTCCATTATGGCACGGTCCAATGGTATGATGACGAACCATAATTGCCTTGATGCACGTTTAGAGCGTCGATCGAATATTTATAATGTCCCCAACAACTATATTGCTTCGTCATGGCGAAGTACCATGTGTCGTTGTTCTGATATCCTGACAAAGCTCCAATTTTGCAGATTTTCCTTCTGTGAGGTTCCCTCTAGGACTTTCTATAACTTTTCAATCTTAGCCCTTTTCTTACTTAGCTTTCTAGCCTTGTTTCCAGTGAGCTTCGTCTCAGTATTTCTTTTTCCATTTTGATTCTTATCTTCTTTGGTCATAGTTACTTCGCGATGTTGAGATTCTTTCCTAATATTTGAAGGTGATACTTCTTCTTTGTCTGGGATAAGTACTTCAGTCTTATGTGGATCCTCTAGTGTTCTCTCAGCTTCGACATATGGGTTGTTGGTGTTAAATATATTCGATCTTCTCTCATGTTCTTCAATAAAGTGTGCGATCCTTTTGGTCATGAAATCTTTTAACTCTTGTTTCTTCTGCTCCAAAACTTCTTCTTCTTCCTTTCATCTAGCTTGATCTCTATCAATCCAAGGTTTTCCTAGTAACATGGTAAACAGGGTGTTGTCTTCAATAAATTTAATAATCTCAAAACATTCTTTTGTCGAAGTTCCATTAACGTTCATAGGTATGTGAGAGAGCTTCCCACATAGGTTTATCAGTTTTCCTCTGAATAGTCCTGTTCCTCCTAATGAAGGGATCATAGTAGGTTTCCGTACGTCTTCCCAAGTTCTTTCTGTCATGATATTCACCTATGTTTCTTCATCCAAAATACAGTCAATGTCGAAGTCTCCTATTATTACTTCAATGCATTCTTTTTCCTTGAAGATCTCTGATAGTCTGATATGTCGATGGTCATTCAGGGTTTCATTTATTTGCAACAATACGTTCTGTTATTCTTCCTGGGATTCTGCCATTTTTTATTTTTTTTAAATAAAAAGGGCAGGTCCTATTATATTAATATTGCAAAATTACAGAGTTCTATTGTAGTGCCAGTTGTCCCGCCTGGAAAGGAAACCGAGATAGCTGGCCATTCCATGCTAGCTTCCAAACTCAAAGTGTTAGTCTGCCACCCTGCCCGAAGGAAACCAGGATGCATGGCCAACCTTAGTATTAGTATGTTCATTACTATACTACTGCTATCATTGCTATAAGATAAATGAGCTACAGCTCTGGTTTGCATCAAAAGAAAAGAGTTTCTAACAGTAAACAAACAGGAAAGCCTCTTAGCCGGTGTCCTCATGGTCATCTTTCTCCTTGCCTCATCTGACTGGGATAGTTTAGACCTGCGCACAGGTGGGGCATTGGCTCCTTGGGGTGGTGCTAGAGTAGGCAGTGTAAAGCATATCCAGGCATTGATTGATGCAGATGGCTCTGAAAATTTGGTCGTCAACCATGATGCATACATCGAATATTAATTCCAGGTGCTCTGGGTGAAGAAGTGGTGGTTGGTCCTGTGAATTTTGTGGAATGGAGGAGGGGGGAGCTTCCATCCGTGTGTCAGCCTCCTCCTGGTGCTCTCGCTGCTCACTCTGCTGCTTCATTTCCTCGGGAGGTTCACTGGTTGTAATACGGATGTTTTCTTCTATGCCTTCCTGTATCTCTTCCTCTGCAAAGCAAGGTGTTCATCTCTTGGAATAGGGGTCATGGCGTCCGTTCCGAAACAAGCGAGGGGATCCCAATTGTCCGGAACCGTGAAGAGGAGGCTCTCTGAGTAATTATGAATGGATTCCTCTGGAGGAATCTCCTCGACATACACCATGCGAGGCATCCCATTTCCTCTAGAATTCCTAGGTCTCCTTCTCTTAGCTAGATTCAGTGCTCTCTCAAATTTCTTTTTCCTTTTCCTTCACGAGTCGGGTGCATACCACCCTGCGCCTCTGCGAGGTCACCCCCTTTCTCGTGGAATTCTTAGAAATATAACTATTGTCGGAATGCCCATTGCAAGGTTGTCTATGTTCGGCTTTGAAACCTTCTTAATCATCCCAAAGCCTCCAAGGCTGTTGATAAGGGCAAAAATGATAGCTATGGACATTATGGTTGTGGTATTAATGCTCTGGTAGACGATTCTCCTTGTGTGAGTGAGAGGCCTCGTCGTATGGTGAAGGTCGCTTGGGTTTGTACCCATCATAAATGGCAAGGAGATGGGAGCTGGTGGCCACCATTAATGGCCCCTCCTGGCATTGATCCACGTGTTCTTCCCTCTCTACGTGGCACCCCATCCAGGGGTTGGAGATCCCTGTTGGCAAGAGCTTGACACCGCTCTAAGATGTCTAAATCTTCAGAGCTGTGTGCTTCCCAGTGTATCTGTTCTGTCTCCCTTAATACACCTTCATTTTACAGGCAATCCACCACCTTGTTTTCCTCTCTCTTTATGTGATAAGGGGTGATGCTAAGGTTGGCCCTTAGGAGGCCCTTGAATTCCTCTAGCAGCCCAGAGAGTTGCCAACTGGGTGATATTTTTTACAGGTTTTCCCCGCGAAGGATTTTGGTGATTAGCTGAATGATGATTTGTGAGTCCCCCTCCAAGATGATCTTGTGACTGTGTTGGGCGATTGCTACTCATAGACCTTGTAGTAGGCCAATTAACTCCACTGCATTGTTTGTTGTCTCTCCCAGATATCCCGCTGCCAGGACGAGAATTTCTCTGGATTTTTTGATTATAGCTCCATAGCCAGGTGGTCCTGGGTTTCCTTTGGAAGCCCCATCAAAGTTGATCTTTATGAAACCTGCAGGAGGAGGGGTCCAAGTGATTGGACTACTATTTTGGCATTTGGGTGCTCTGATCGCCAGCTTGTTGATCAAGCTGAGTTGCCAGTTTTGGAGAATGCAGTGTTCTTCCAAGTTACATTTCAGATCCTCTCGTTTCCAGGTTTTGCTTCTAACTATTTACTTGATAAGTGTGGCAATTTTTGCCCAAGTTAGTCCTGGTGTGGATTCCTTGGAGTGGAAGATTCTTTTGTTTCGTTCCTTCCATATTTTCCAGAGAATAAAGCCTGGGAGGAGTTGCCAAATATAGTTCAATAAGGGGTTATTGTAAGTGATCGAGTCCCAGTTTTCAATCGTGTCTCTGATGCTGCATCTATTTTGATTGGATCTGCACATTATTTGAGCTCCCTGGTCCCATATCAACTGGTTGTAATGACACCCGTTAAAAAGATGTTCTTTGGTTTCCTCTTGCTATTGGCATAAGACGCATATTGAGGTTCCAATGAAGCCTCTTCGTCTAAGGTTATCCCAGGTTAGAATTCTATTATGTACAATCAACCAGAGGAAGGTGGATACCTTAGGCCAGAGTGCCTTGTTCCAAATGTTTTCCTTTTCCTGATTTTGGTAGTTACCTTGTAGGTAGTAGGCCTCTTTGACTGAAAAGTTGCCAATTGTGGAGTGCCCCCATCGAAGGATATCCAGGCCTTCTCTGTTCGGGATTTTTCGGTGACTTGCATAGTGTTTCCAAGCTTGCAGATTTAAGTTTTCTGGGACCCTTAATTCTTGGCTAGAAGTTTTCCACTTTCGCCACTGTAGTCTTTGTTCTTCAAGTTTCCAGAGATATTTCACCTTTAAGGGAATATCTTGATTGAGAGCCTGTTGGAGGGGCCTTAGTTATTCTAGGTCATTTAGAGGTTTGAATTCCTGCCATGATTCTTGCCAAAACATGACACTTTCTCCATTTTGTATCTCCCAAAAAGTGTTCTTTTGTACCAGGTATTTGTTTTGTCAGGCTGTGTTCCAAATGTTAGATCCCTGTATTCGGACATTGTGCCTGATAAGTTGGTCAGTCAGCATGGAGGGAGCGTATTTTTCCTTCCAAATTTGTTTCCATAGTGCATATGGTGTTTTCAACCATCTCCACCACATTTTGGCTCCCATTATCTGATTGAGCTTTCCTGGATCTTGGAGTCCTAGGCCTCCCATGCTTTTTGGTGTGCAAATCTTGTCCCAGCCTACCAGGGCCCACTTCTTGTTGGGTTGAAGGCCTTGCTAGAGGAAGTTTCACTGGAGGTTTCTTACAACTTTGATGATTTTCTTGGGAGCTATTAGGCCCATGAAGAGGTAAGTGGGAAGGGTTTGTAGGACCGATTTAAGAAAAACCAGCTTGGCCGCAATATTTAGCGTTCTGAAGGTCCAGTTGTTCAGCCTGCTCGAGATGGAGAGGAGGAGGCTATCCCAGGAGATGGAATTTGTTGGTGCTCCTATTAGAGGAATGCCTAGGTAATTGGATGAAAGGGAGCTCTTAGGTATTCCCAGGAGTTTGGAGATGTGAAGTTGGACCGTAGCCAGAGTATTGAAAAAGAAGAGCTTGGATTTGTCTAGGTTAAGCGTCATACCTGAGGCTTCTGTGAAATCAGAGAGGATGGAGTTGAGCTTGTTGGCTTCTCTTGCAGTTGGGGAATTCATGAGTAGGGTGTCATCAACAAATTGACTATGTGAAGGAGTTGGTTTGATGTTGTGCAGGGGTAGGCCTTTGAGAGAGCCTTCTAGGACTGCTGATTTAATGTAGCATCCCATGCCTTCTGCCATGAGTACAAATAGAAAGGGTGATAAGGGGTCCCCTTGTATGATACCTCTAGAGGGTGAGAAGGGTCTGGAAGGGACTCCATTGACAAGGATGGAAAAGAAGGCCGAGGAGGTGAGGTTCAAAATCCATTTTACCCAATTCTGATCAAAACCAAAAGAAATTAAGGTGGCCCAAAGGTATTTCCAGCTAGCTCTATCAAAAGCTTTTGAGAGATCAAGTTTTATTAGCATACCTGGATTTTTTGTCAACTTGAGAGAGTGGATGACCTCATGAGATAATATAATGTTGTCCATGATTTGTCTTCCCTCTACATACCCTACTTGTTCCCTGGAGATGACATAGGGAAGAATTGGCTTGAGGCGATTCACAATCACCTTTGTAATGATTTTGTAAATTACATTACATAAAGCAATGGGCCTGACCTGTTTGGGATTTGTGACCCTTTCTTCTTTTGGTATTAGAGTGAGGAAGGTTGCATTGAGGGCCGGGAGAACTTGCCCTGACGTCCGTGATTCCTCTACTACCTCCCATACCTCCTTCCGTACTATATCCCAATAGTGATGGAAGAAGTCAGTAGTGAAGCCATCTGGGCCTGGAGCTTTTCCTGGGGGCATAGATTTTGCTGCTTGGTCCACTTTCTCCTGAGTGATATGCCTCATTAGAGCAACATTCTATTCAGGGGTCACCAATGAGGGTATGTGGTTGGTCACTCATCTGATGGCTTTGTCTCTATCCTCCTTGGTTTTCATTAGGAGATCATGGTAGTACCTGTTGAGCTCTTCTTCTATTTGGGTATGTTCTCTGATTGGATTGCCCTGTCCATCCTCTAGATGGGTAATTCTATTGATGTGTCGTCGGTGTACCATGGTTCTGTGGAAGAATTTTGTGTTCTTTTCCCCTTCTTTTAGCCATTTTACCCTGGACTTCTGCCTCCATAAAATTTCCTCTTTCTTTCTTCTTTCTTCTAGCTGTGCTTGTAGCTTCTCTTCCTCTTCCATAATTTTAGCAGTTCGAGTCCCTAAAATGAAAGTTCTTTGTATCACTATCAGATTATTCTCTATTTCCTGCATGCTTTGGAATATGTTTCCGAAGGTGTTTTTATTCCAGTGCTTTAGCAATTGCTTGAAGTTTTTGAGCCTTTGCTTGAATCTGTACATGCTAGTACCATGATCTATTTCTTCTTGAGCCCACCAAGTTTTTGCAAGATGTTGGAAGTCTGGGTGTGTGAGCCATAATTTATCAAATCGTAATGGTTTATATTTAGGTGCTGCCTCCGTTTCCAGATGGAGGGCTATTGGCCAGTGGTCCGATCCATCTTTGGGGAGAATAAGAATTTCCATGCAGAGGTCGTTTTCAATCAATTCCTCAGCCACAAGAAAGCAGTCCAGTCGACAGGCTACATGTTGGTTTCCTGACCTGCGGTTGGACCAAGTGAAAGTACCATTTTTGTTCTCTATGTCTACTAGCTTTAGATGATCAATAAGGGTTTTGAACTTACCGCTGTCTTGTTCGAGCCCTCTACTCCCGTTGGTTTTTTCCTCCAACGACACGATCATGTTGAATTTGCCTCCTATGATCCATTTAGGTGTGGTTGCCAATGATTTGATAAGGGCTAGCCGTTCCATAAATTTATCTTTTTCCTGTTGACTTTGGGGTCCATAAACATTGGTGATGGTCCCCTCCTGATTCGAGCCTATGACTTCAAAGTGGGCTGTTATGGTGCCTATTGTGGAAAAAGGTTTGCGGAGAGTAGTGTTGCTCAGGTTCCAAAGTATGGCCAGACCCCCTAAAGCCACTGAGGAGTCTGTTTGAATAAAGTTGCATCCTTTCTAGATGCATTGGAAGATGGTTTCAGCCTCTGTCCTACACATTTCGTTTCTTGTAACATTAGAATATCTGGGTTTTCTACCTTGATGCAGTCTCAGAGGATCCTTTGTTTGGATCTTCCATTAAGTCCTCTATTGTTCCAAGTGATAATATTCATCATTATGAGGGTGGGTTTGGGTGGAGGTATCCCTCCCAGAGCTTGTGAATCTGAACTAAGTTAATCATGAGATTGCCTGCTTCCTTGATTAATTGATGTACTAGTTTGCGTCCCCTTCTTTTGTTCTCTCATGGTATTTTTTTTTAGCCTGAGCCTGATTCTGTGGCTATGCCTAAGTGTGCCATGGATCCCGTGGTTGAGTCGAAAAATACCTTGTGTACCTTTCAGAGTTGATCTTCAGGGAGGGATTGCAGATCCTTTTGATTGAGGGCTTCCTCAAGTTTCTCAAGGTCAATACCTGCTAAATCTTGAGCATCCATCTGCATTAAGATGTCGTCATCTCCATCTCCTTTCTCTTTTGGGTAGATTTCCTTATTTGGGCCAGAGGAGGAAAGGGATTAGTTATGTTCTTTTCCCTGTTGCGACCCTTTGTGCGGATCTTGGATTTCCTCTTCTTCCGGTAGCTGGTTCAGTATCTTAGGCATTTTTGGTCGAGATCTTAGGCTTGGGGTCGGGGATCTGCCTTCTAGGAGGATTTCTCTTTCTAGTCGGGACAATGGTGAAGCCATATTTTTGTGTAGTATCACTGGCTTTGGAAGCTTGCTTATTCAGGGGGCAGTCTCTGAATAGGTGGCCATGTTCATGACATTTTCTGCAATGGAAAGGGATATGTTTGTAGTCTAGAGTTTGTATCCAGTCTTCATCCTGATACTCCAACAATACTACCCCTGGTAGAGCCTTAGATATATTCATGTAAACACATATTATGGTGTATGAGGTGTATTTCCTTTGCTTTGTGGCTTCTGAAGCTTTAACATAGTGACCTATTGTATTACCTATGCCCATGATAATCTCCTCCAGCTAGAACTCTTGCGGCAGGGAGTAGAGGTGGATCTAGACAGGTGCCATTGTGAAGTCCTCCTTGTCTAGGCTGAAGCGTTCTATCCAGAATATTAGGAAAATCCCTTCCGAGTTGTAGAAATATGGGTCGTTCTCAAAGATTCGATATCGGTCTTCTAGGTTGTACAGAATGATTGTGAAGAAGCCTTTGGAGCTGAGTTGAACTTCATAGTCACCCTTGGGGTTCCACCAGTGTTTGATCCATCTGTTCAGATCCCTTTCGGACGGCCATAGTCCCATAAATTTTCCAATGAGGGCATGTTCTTGCATGAACTGGGTATGTTCCCCCACTCTTGTTGAGCTTATGATGTATCTTAGGGTTTTTTCCATTTGTGGAATGCATTTGCCAGACTCTTACCCACGAGGTGCTTTTGGATGGGACGTGCTGGCCTTCATCTCCATTTCCTTAATGAGTCCTTGTTCTCTGGCGAGGAGTTGTTTGTGTATCTGCTATGGCGGCTCAAATGATGGTCGTTTTTCCCTTGTTCCTGATCTATCGTTAGCCGTAATATTTTTGTACGAGGGAGGTTTCCCCCCCTCTTCTACATTCATACTGGCATATCAGATTAGGTAAGTGTCTGTGCTTGATATTTGCAGGTGGTTTTCTGCAGCATATTCTAGTTCAGTCATGCAGCGGCTCATGTCAAGAGTGGAGCTAGGGTTCAGTCATCCATTGCCTCCTGGAATCAGGATTCTGCCATTTTTGGATCTGCCTTAGGGTTTTCTTTATTCAGGTTCATTTCTTCTAGCTTAGCAATCATTCTAGGGAAATCCAACACTTCATGGTCCATAGCTTTACAAAAAATACAACTAGGTTTTTTCCTAGGGCATTCCTTAGCAAGATGTCCTGGTCTTCTGCAACTATAATAGAGGGTTAATCCTCTCTTCCTTTTAAATGATCCCCAACCTTTCTGGTGCTGCGCACTATGATCATAGGAGCTAACCTGTAATAAATTCTTTCTAGGATATTGCATCCATTTTTTAGTCCAAACATTATTTCTATGCATAGGTATAACATATATTTCACTATTCTTATCAGATCTACTCATATCAAACCTTCTTTCATCTATGAATACCCTAGTTTTCAAACTAGGATAGACTCTATTAAACATACCTAAATCCATACTTTAGAAACAAAAATTTCCACTTATCTTACTTCTACATAGCACAAAGCTTCCAGATCTAAAAAATTTCACTATTCTTACCTTTATCAGAGCACAGAGCTTGCAAATCTTGCCTCTTTTAATTAGAAGCTCTCACTTTTACCTTTCTTAGAGCACAAAATCTTTCAAATCTCGCTTCTCTCCTTTAGATTCAACTTCTTTTATTCATATCGGGCTTCCTTATTTTAGCACAGAGCTTTATAAATCAAGTAGAATACTATGCACTAGGTCAACAGATCTATGTGTGGGGCTTCCACAATCTCAAGTCGAATCTTTGCACAAATATTTTTCTTTCTCAGTTCCCAGCAATCACAGCTTCAGGTCCTGACAATGGAACCATTTGTTGGCACAGGGGCATACCTAGGGTTCAACACTACAACAATGCACCAACAAAGCCCTAACTACCGACCCTTTCGACAACACCTACGAAGTAGATGAAGTCTCACCCAAGGTAGAGGTAGGGGTGGTTGTAAGAATCAGGTGTCTGCAACCTTAGTTGGGACACAGATCTGCGATTTTACTACTTAATAAAGAACTTAGCACCGTCAGTTCCTCAATATGCAATCAATATCCACTTTGCTGATAAAATAGGGCTTCATAACATCCACACTAATCTAATGTATTTAAGCACTTAACATAAGTAAATAGATCAGATCGAGTAGATTAAGAACTAAGCATGGCCATATATATCTAACATTCTCGCATATCATAAGAACAAAGCATAAGTATATCTATCTAAACATATCAAAGAACTTAGCAAATAACATGTGAACACATCAAGACAAGGCAAAAAATAGCATAAAACAGTATTTACGTGGTTCACCCCCACCCTGGGGATACGTCCACCAACTCTTCTTCTTTATTGTCTGAAGTCAATCGATTACAAGTACAGAGCCTCAAAACCCTACTCCGCATATGACAGAGATCTGCGCAGCTCATTAGATCCTTCTTCCTTGCGTTACATCACAAAGCCTTCCACAGTCAGTTACAACCACTTGCATTTATCTCTGCAATTCTCTCATAGTAGGCACAAATCCCTTACAATCCACACTAGCACTTAGCTACTAGAACTTAGCACAACTGGTCTCACATCACATAGATTCACTACTATCTAGCCTAAGCATCTATTTATATATACAAAATAGGACTAAAAATGGGTAAACCCATGGGCCAACATCCCAATCCCATTACATAATCCCAAAAACCCAAAAAGGACCCAAAAAGGGGTCGAGATCTTGTGATATCTGCTTCATCTTGTGCTCCTCCTTCAACAAGTTGTCGAAGTCCCAAAATAGGTCAACATGACCAAGAATATCCCAAAAGTTGGTCAAGGGCCAACACTAATTGATATTCTTTGACATTCAAACCTTGTCACTAGATGTTCAAATAAAAATCGAGCTACAATCCTTTATTGGTGTTTCCTCTTCCCATCTGGTCAAGTATTTTGTCTTTGTGATAATATATCTATCTCTTGATCTTCTAGTTGGTGGATTAATTGGACCTACAAAGTCTACTCCCATTTATCAAACACTTGTAAAGTTACTTGAGGTTTTAACAACATCTCATCCCTCCTGGATGGCTTCCCAAATCTTTGACAAAAATTACACTTCTGACAATATTCCTTTGAATCCTTGGGAACTGTTGGACACCATAATCCTGCGTGCAATACCTTCTATGTGGTATCTCTTCCTGCATAGTTTCCTCCAACAATCCATTCACACGCCCCTACTAGAATGATATGCCTTTCATGATCCACCACACATCTCCTTAAGATGTTATCTGCTCCAAGTTTGTACAAATGACTTGCAATCAACTGATAATCCACAACTCTGACCACCAATTTTTTCTTCTGCATAATAGTAAATTCTCTTGGTGAAAATCCTATACTCAAAAACTCAATAATGTCAGCAAAATACTCATCAACTATCTGTACTGAAAATAATTGTGCATCTTGAAAGTTGTTTTCCAAGTTAATGGGTTCTTCTCCATTATATATTCTGGATAAGTGATCCATTCCTGCATTCAATATTTCAGGTTTCACCACAAATTCAAAATAAAATTCTTGGAACAAAATTAGCCATATGCATATCCTTCCCCCCAACATTGGCTTATTGACTAAATATCTCAGAGAATAATGATCTGTAAACATATTGAAATGTTTCCCTAACAAGTAATGTTTGTATTTCCGCAAAGCATACACCATAGCTAATCCTTCCCTTTCTGTAGTGTTATAGTTCTGTTATGAATAAAAGAAAATTCTACTTGCAAATGCAATCGGGTGATCTATATCACCTTCTCCTGGTTGGGTTAATAATTCTCCTACTGCTATTGTAGATGCATCCACATGCACATGAAATTATTTATCCCAATCTGGAAATACTAAAATCCGTGCAGTAACCATCTTCTCCTTCAAAATATATAGACTCTGTTGGCATTCATCATTCCACTGATACTTAGTGTCTTTCTTCAACAACTTCTCCATTGACACAATAATCTGTGCATATCCTCTAATGAACTTTTTGTAATACCCTGTATGGCCCAATGTACTCTTCAACTGGTGCATTGACTTTGGTGGTGGTAAGTTAACTATGACATCAATTTTAGCAAGACCCTCCAATAGACCTTGTTTACACACCACATGTCCTAACAAAATCCCAAAAGGTGTGCTGAAAATACATTTCTTAATATTCAATGATATATGACAGTATCTGCATATATCTAACATCGACCTTAATACTTCAACATGATCATTCAAAAAACTAAACATTGTCCAATCATCCAAGTAAACCTCCAAAAACGTATGAATGAAGAACTTAAAATCTTCTACTACTACCCTTGAAAAAAATACTAGTGCATTCTTCAATCCAAATGGAATAACTGTATATTAAAATGATCCCCACTCTGTAGAAAATGTAGTCTCGTGTCTATCTTCAGGTGCAATCCTCATCTAATGATATCCTAATAATCAATCTGTAAAAGAATAAGCTTCTTGACCCCCTACATTCTCCAAAACTCTATCTATAAATGGGGTAGGAAAATGATCATGTAGGAAAGCATCATTCAATTTTCTCAAATATACACAAATCCTAATCCCTCCTTGCTTATTTTCCTGCACCACCATAGGATTGATCCATTTTGAATTTTCTATAGGTTCTATGACATCAACTTCTAGCATCTTGTCAATTTCTTCCTTCGCCTTCTCTTTATATATTGGATTCAATCTGTAAGGTATTTGTATGATAGGTCTAGATTTTGGATTCAAAGGTATCTTCATCTCTCCTAGATCTCCTTATAACCCCTTCATCTCTAAGAATGTTGCTGGGAATAATTCATTGTACTCTTGCAGTAATTATGTGATCCTTTCTACTGTCTGATTATCCCAATAATCTCCAATACTTGCAATTTTTGTGTTTTCTGCAGTTCCAATGTTGACCTTCTTGATCTTTAATGGTGTAGCATAATCTTCTGAATATAGCTTGGGAAATTCTACTTCCCTTTCACCTTCCACATTTGGGATATGTATATTGCACAAATTATATTCTGCTAGATCTTCTTCTTCTACGATGTGATAACAATGTAGAAATTGTTTAACTATATGTCTCACCTACTTATGATATGATGAGATTATTTCAAACTATGGTTCTTCAAGTATCCTATCTCTTATCACTTTTAAGGTATTATCGATCTTTGTACTTTCATGCTTAAAGGAAAATGTAACTAAAAAATTATGTTGTATCTCTTCCCAGTTTATAGTTTCTCCGTGTTGTTCCTATTTTGTGTACCAGTTCTTCGGAATGCCTTCTAGTGTGTGAATAAAATGGTGTGGCCATTCTTCTGGTGGTACTAATATCAATTGAACCATAAAATTCTCTACATGTTATTGAGGTTTTCCAAATCCCTCATATTTCGCCTCATATCTATGCTCTTACTATGCGCTGAATCTGATGCACAATAACCTTTTGCACTGAAACCAATTGTTGATCTTTACCTTGTGTGTACCCCACCATATTGTAGGTGTAGATTTTAAAGCAATATTTAATGCTGGTAATATATGGTTTTCTATAACCTGTACATCAAAATTCATTAAAAATTCTTCTAAATCATTCAATCCATAAAAAGTAGGAGGTTCTCTTACCTCTGTACCAACCCATCTTAGCACGCGAGTCATTCTGGTGCATCTCCTCGTAGATAATTCATGTAGTCATTACTACCAGTTTTCCATTCTTGTGTCAGAGTTTGAAGGAAAAGAAATAATACTCCTCCAACTGAGCATGCCATCTGCAATTGGGTTGATATAATCCTCATTTCAGTCTGCTTTTCCTACTCCTTGATCAACCTTTCATTTCCAGCCTTATAACTCTGCAATTATTCCATGAGGATGCTTATAGTTTCAGCCAAATATGGAGGGGTTTCCACCACCCTCCTTTCATCAGATTCGTCCTCTCTATTGTGGTAGCTCTCCCCCAACTGATGATATGTCACCATCCTTTATGTTGTAGTTCTCTTGTTGTTCATTGGATACTTGAGTGTTGAAAAAAATATTTTACGTTAGTTACTAATCTACCAATCCATGAACAACACATGTCATTACAAGGTGACATCATTTCTTTATTTGGAAACATTAGAAACCTACAGTACAATATTTAAAAACATCTATCAACAATAGAAGGTTATGTTCCTCCCTTCAGTAGAGTTTCAGACAAGTTTCTTATAGAAGGCGGTATGGTAGGGTGTTACCCCATAATCTCTCTAATAATATTTGTATTCGACTCGTGCATGAGCCCAAGTAGGACAAGTGTTTTTTCCATGCTCTGATACCAATTTGTAACACACCCAACCCATTAAATACCCTTTCTATGGATGGGGCATAAAATTTTCTCTTTTCCTTCGTTCATTTTCGGTCCTTTACTAAGAAAAACCATCTTATTTTGCTCCCCCAAAGTTTACATCTCCCACAACACGCTTAAACCAGCTAGCGTGGTCCTCTTCATGACCTTAGGATATAAACCGAGAGATAAGAGTCTATTTAGTGAAGGTTTCAACACTTCAGAACTCCCAAACTTCAAGAGTTCCAACGGTGTTGTCGAATTCTCAAATCATCGAGCAATGGAGGGAATCAATGGTCCACATCCTCCGCCAAGATCCTGTGGTAAAAAGGGGGCTTTGACATTTGTTGTGAAGAACTCTTTTTTCCTAATCCCCGAAGTCCTAAAATATCACCATGTGGCCTTATCCCTTCGATGATCAACATTCATATTTTTAAGTTGAACATCCCTTCTTCAGAGTTCGACAGTCGAAAATTGGCGGTCTTCGTTCTACGCTTTTGGCGTTTCGGCGATCAACAATCATCATTGGAATTTCATTGTTTGGTGATCGACGATCATCTTTGTACATTCCTTTTCCATACTATGCTTGAATCTTATGAACTCCCGAAGTTATCCAGACTCCTGGAGTCTTAAACACGTCACCATCCACTTCAGCCAGGTGGGAATGAACCAGGAGATGACACGCAAAGAGGGTCATGGGATGACACATGTCCTCAATAGGGAGTGACATGTGTCATGCTATAAAATTCATAAGGGGTTGGTGAATCAGCCATATCTGGGTGACACATGGTAGGCGTAATGTGGATCCATGTCACTTGGTATGATGTCAGGATGCCATGTCATATTGGACTGGTATCTACCCTGCCCTTCAATCTCATGGTCAGTGAAAGTCCACGTGGCCCTCAGATACAAGACCTCCATTACTTTGGGGTTTCGGAATTCACAACTCCCACATCACAAATCCCCTGAAGAGCCAAGTTTCTGGACTCTCGGATCTAGTGCCAAGTGTCCTCATCCTACCAACGACCAAGATTCATTTCAACATTCACGACTTTGGAGGTTTTCACACTTCGTAGAATCTTGGTCAAGCTCCTCTAGAGTATGAAGTCTCTAGACTATGGGATCGCTTGCCATGTACCCACTCATCCAATTGTTCTATTTTGTAAGTTTGACTTTCAATAGTTCAGTGAGTACCTTCCTACTTCCTCTCCGGAGCAAGGTTGACCTATCACCACGTGTACCTAGCATTCACAGCTAGGATTTACTACGGCTTGCCAAGCTCCATGGAAAATATCATGTCCCTATACCCTCAAATACCCAGACTTCTGGACAGTCATTGATCTATGGACACGTGTGCCTCTATTTTCAACGGTCCTGATTTACTTTGCGACTTTGACATTCAGGAGTTTCGGTGTTAGACCACTTCTATTCTCTTGAAGTAGAACTTCATCGAAGCATTTAACGTTTCCCTTCCTAAGTCTGATCTAACGAATGAGAGAGATCCACACTGGATCCCTATATCGACCGCCCTCATCACTTCGTGACTTTGGCCTTTGGTTGTTTTTAAGGATTGTGGAGTCATAAGCTTCGAAGTTCCAAAGCCGAAAGAGATAGCTCCTTTCATATTAGCGCACGGTTCCCAGAACTTGGTCATATGGGTCCGTTGGAAATTATAGGGGGCCAAGCGCAAATCCTTTTTGCAAAAAATGGGTTAAGGACATGGGCCTAAACCCTTGGTCAGATGGGTGGATAGTCAAAAGGAAAATGTCCTTCTCCCAGAGAGATGAACTTGAAATTCCCGCTAAGGTGAATTCAAAAGGGTTGGCAGGACTTAGACGTTTTAGCCAATCCTACCCCGACTCTCCTGCGGATTCACATCCCATAACTCTCTATCAATTACACTAAGATAAATCAAGGACTAAATGGATATAGAAGTTTACATAAGAAAAAGAACATTTCTAATAATTGTTCAAATACTAAAAGACTTAACCATAAACATAGAAATTCACCATCGCATCCAATATATATACACATAGTAAGATAATACTTATTAGAAATGAAGAATGTGAAGTGACTGCTAAAAGGGGAGCATGTTTCCTCCCAACCATAGGCACAACCACTCCTATTGAATGTACTATTAGCCACCCCGAGCTAGACCATGATGCTTTGAGAGAGTTTCTTTCTCTTTTCTCCATGACAGTTAGGGAGGGAGGTTACTCTCCTCCTCCCATGAGAAATTGGAAACCAATGTTCTCTACTCCAAAGAAGGAGGTATGCACGATTACTTACTTAGTCCCTTGTTAGCCTCATTTATCAACTTGTAGCCAAACCCTTCCCATGGCTTCTCTCAGCCAAAAAATATCTTTCTTCTCACCTTTTCTCCCTATTCCCGAGTCGAAAGCATGCATCCTTTCTTCTTGGGAGAGTGTTTTATCTACTTTTTTATATTGCAGATATGTCCCTATCCCCCGAATTACCTCCTTTCGTTCCTTCCTCATAAAGGTTTTGTGGGTCTGAATCCCAATTTTTGGTCAGGCCTGGAAACCTTACATATGGGTACCCTGCCCCATCTCCTCATTAACTCTTAAGGACGGCCTTCCAAATACCAGCCTTACTAGTAATCCATTTCTAGGTAAGAGGATTGTTGAGCAATTACACCCAGTAGGTATTGGTTTGGTGAGGTTCATCTCAACCATTCTTGGTTTACTCTCACCATTTATCTCATAGCATCCATGGTATATCTTGGCAAACTTTCCCCGCTTTCAGCAGTTGTGAAACACATATTCAATTTCTATTAATAAAATAAAATTCATACATTGAAGGTTTTATACAAAGGTTCATAAAATAAAACATTCACACACATTTAGTTTTCCATAGTCTCTTGGTCAGTTATAGTTATATTTACAAATTGGGGGAAACAAAGGTATTACAAGGAAGGTCATCTCTCATACCGAGAAGTTTATATTCTTCATGATTCACTCTCAAAGTGAGAGGAAGGTTGTAGCCACATCCATGGCCTCCGCGACCAATATTTCCATGCAGCAGAATCAAGTGGATACGGTAGTGGAAGAATACAAAAACATCTTCTCCTCACCAACTGGGGTACCTCTACACTGTCAGGTCAAGCATTCAATCGATCTGACCCCTGGTGCACCGCTACCCAATGGGTCAGTCTATCTCTGTTCTCTATTATAAAACAAGGAGATCAAGAGTTAGATCCAAGAACTGCTCCAAAAGGGGTACATCTGACCCAGCTCATCACCATTTGGAAGCCCAATTGTGCTTTTGCAGAAGAAAGATGAGACTTTGTGACTATGCATTGATTATCGTGCCTCAAATAAAATCACAGTCATGAAACAATACTCGATTCCCCAAGTCGACGATATCCTTGACCAACTATAGGGGGGAAAATACTTCAGTAAGATTGATCTGAAGTTTGGATACCATTAGGTCCCAATAGAGTAGACATATGTATGGAAAACTGTGTTCAAGTCCAAAGAAGGTGTTTTTGAATGGTTGGTCATGCCCTTTGGTTTGAGTAATTCCCCAACAACTTTCATGAGGATGATGGATGATATCTTGCAGCCTTTCACCAATTATTTTTTGGTGGTGTATCTAGATGAAATCCTCATCTACAACAAGAATTGGGAGGAACACTTGCATCATATTTAGTAGGTTCTACACACTCTGTGACAACACAAACTATATGCAAATTTGGAAAACTACTCCTTAAGCATGGACAGGGTCCAATAACTAGGATACATTTTTGATGAGAATGGGGTGCATGTGGATCTATCCAAGATCCATGTCATTCGTGACTGGTGAGCCCCAACCACACTCACTCAGCTTCGAATCTTTTTAAGCCTTGACAATTTCTATTGCAGGTTCATGTTGGGATTATCCCATATTTCATGTGCCCTCAGCCAAGTAACCTAGGGCGGTGGTAAGGAAAATTTTTTGTGGGGCCTGTCACAAAAAAAAGTGTTCGATTATTTGAAGCATTGCTTGTCATCCCCAATTCTCTCATTACCTAACCTACAACAACCCTTTGACATCGAGACAGATGCTTCAGACTATGTTATGGGTGCAATTCTCACTCAACATGGACACCCTGCGGCCTATCTTTGTGAGAAACTATGAGATGTTGTCTATAAGTAACCTACTTATGATAAATAAATTTACTCCATTGTGCAAGCCTATCGCTAGTGGCGGAATTACATTCTCATGAAGGAGACAGTCATCCAAACTGATCATAATTCATTACAGTTCATATAGACACATGGAAAATTATAGAATTCCCTCCATCAGAATTGGTCCACATACTTGGAACAGTTCCATATCAACATCAATTATAAGACATGAAGCACCAAACATGTCACTGATTTTCTAAGCTTCCTGCTAGTTACAACACTCACCAGGGTGTTAAAATCCTACATTCATGATACCTTTGGATGGCCCCAACTCTATGAGAGATATCCTGACTTCAACACCACCTACCAGATGTTGGTCGCAAACATAGTTGTCACTGATCTCCATCTTCAGGATGGTCTATTGTACCATATGGGCCATCTTTGTGTTGCATCAAACGAGATAGTGGAGCCGACTTGGGAATCCCACTATAGTCAGGTGGTAGGACACTTCAGCATAGATAAGATAGTGCTTGTGCTACAACAACATTTCTATTGGTTGAAAATTCAACACGATGTTAGCAAGTATATCAAGTCCTGCACTTCCTGCACCATTTTCAAACCAACCATTAAGAAAAAAGGCATGTACAACCCCCTGCCTACTCTTGAAAGGCCATGGGAATCTATCTCAATGCACTACATGTCGGGCCTTCCATCAACCAAGCGGGGAAATGACTTTGTTTTTGTGGTTTTTGATCATTTTTCTAAAATGGCAATTCTAGCCACCTAGAAGAAGAGCATCACAGCAGAAGCCAATGTCAATATCTTATTCGAATGAGTGTGGGTACATTTTGGGATACCACAAACCATCGTCTCATATTGGGATAACTAGTTCCTTAGCACATTCTGGTCTATCCTCTGGTCACTACTGGACATGAAGCTCACCAAATCCACTGCCTTCCACCCCCAGATAGATTGAAGAAACAAGGTCATCAACCAGATGATCGTGCATATCCTACGCATGTACAATTCCAAGAATCCTTGTACATGCGATAAGAGTCTTTTGTATATTCATCAAAACTACAAAAGAGCCATACATAGATCAACCAACCACAACTCCTTTCAAGTGGGTTTGGGATTTCAACCATTGGGTCCCATGGATGTTTCACTACCCCTTGTAGCCACACAAGCAGACTCGTCCCATGTTCAAATTGCATCCAACAAAGATACCTAGTTCATTGAGTGGATCCAACACATCCACCAATAGGTTCAGGATATTTTGCAAAAGTCCAATTCCAAGTACAATCAGTGCCATGATCAACACCGGGTGCCACACAAGTTTTAGGTGGGAGATAAAGTTTGGTTTCACTTGCAGAAAGAACACCTTATAGGAACCCATCAGAAGCTTCATCCACTCCGCTATGGACCTTATACCATCACCAAGGCTATGGGTGACATTTTTTTTTGAGATCAACATTCCCCCCTTCCTTGGCTTGCACCCAGTGTTTAATGTTGACCTCCTTCAGCCATAATTTCCACCATTATTGGACACCTCGTAGGTAGAAAATCAATTGACACTGACATATCTCAACCCTGACTGCATGGAATAGGAATCCACTGATTACATCGTGGACACATAGATCAAGGTCACTCGCCAACATAACTTTTATCTTTATCGTGTTGTCAAAGCAGGGGAAATTATTTCACCAAGGCAAGTGCCCCACCCAGGCCAATGTTGGGCCCTTGACCAAGTTTTGAGGAAACATTGGTCGTGTTTGACCACTTTTGGGGAATTCGACATGTTGGTCGAAGATGGAGTGCCCAGGTAGAGTTGAGATCACAGGATCTCACTTGTTTTGTGAGCTTGTGGACCCAACAAAGGGTTTACTAGGCTTTATGTAATGGGTTATGGGATGTCGACCCATGGGTTTACCCATGATTAGGCCTTTTTATAAATGTATAAATAAGTAGCTAAGCGATGTAAGAAGTATGGATGGTTGGCTATGTGCACAATATGTTGTAAGTGTTAATGTTGGCTTAGTGCAAGAATACGTTAAGGTTTGCATAGATGAGTGAAAGAGGTTGTAAGTTGCTTTGTGCAAACATACTGTGTAGAGTGAGGCTTTGTGCTAATAAGGAGTTGGCTCTGTGCCTTGACTTGATTTTGGGAAGGAGGATCTGGTGCGCAGCGTGCAGATCTCCTGTCCTCTATGGAATTTTTCTCTGTGGCTTTGTGCACAGGAGAAACTGAATGTAAGAAGATTTAAGACTAATAAATAAGAAGAAGAAGTTGGTGGATGTGTCCCCACACCGGGGTGAACCACGTATATCCTGTGTCTTGATGTGCTTTGTGCAATGTGAATTATGTTGTTTATCTTCTTAGTGTTGTTGTTAGAATGTGTGATGGATGCCTTTGATGTTGTTTCTTAGTGCTTAATGGTATTAAAGATAAATGAATGTTAGATCTGAGCTAATTTTATGTGCTAAGTGATTGAAAGTTCTTGATATTTAGTGTCACTTCGTTGATCTGTAATAAGGGTTTAATCTACGATGTGAATGAGACTCATGAACTAATGCATATTGTTGTTTAAGTGCTCTGCTAAGTGTTGTAATCATAGATCTATGTCCCAGCTTGGTTGTAGACACCTGAGTCCTGCAACCCCCCACCTCTACCTCGGGTGAGACTTCATCTTCTTTGCAGGTGTTGTCGAAAGGGCCAGTAGTTAGGGTTTTTTTGGTGCCAAAAAATGGTCTTTGTTGCTGGGACCTAAAACTTTCATTGTTGGGAACTAAAGAAAAGATAAATATATGTGCATAGATATGTTGTTGTAGTGCGCCTTATTTTAATTGACTTGTGAAGCTCTGAGCTAAGAAAGAAAGCTATTCTGAAGAAAAGAGGTAAGATCTTAAAGATTTGTGCTCTAATAAGGGTAAGATAAGTGGAAATGTTTTCTTCAAAAGCATAAATCTAGGTATGTTTGATAGATTATGTCCTAGTCTGAATGGTAGGGAACAGTTAGAAGAAAGAGTTGATTTGAATAGAGAAAGATATGTTATTCCTATGCATAGAAATAATTTTTGGAATAACAAGTGGTTGTAAGAACCTAGAAAGAATTTTTGCAGATTGCAGGTCCAGAACTGTGATCCCAGTGCACAGTACAAGAAAGGTTGGGGATCATTTAAAATAAAGAGAGGATTGACACTGTGTTATAATTGCAGAAGATCGGGACATATTGCTAAGGAATGCCCTGGTACAGGTCCTATTTGTCTTTATTGTGAACTTATGGGTCATAAGGTTGAGGATTGTCCAAGAATGATTGCTAAAGTTGAAAAGATGAACACGAGACAAGAAAACTTTGAAGAAATTCAAGAGGCTAAGAGCATGTTGGAGAATCATAAAGAGAAAGAGTCGGAGACTATGTTAGTACAGTTAAAAGAAGTAATGGATGATCACAGAGACATCAGTTTACCAGAGATCTTGGAAGAAAATCAATGCATAGTTACAAGAATAGAAGACTTCGACATAGGTTGTGTATTGGATGAAGAAACACACGTGAATATTATGCTAGAAAGCACTTGGGAAATTTTGGGAAAGCCTACTATGGTACCTTCATTGGGAAGGATAAGCTTGTTTAAAGGAAAGATGATAACCCTATGTGGAAGAGTTACAAATATACCTATTGTTATCACAATGTTGTAAAAGGGGTGTTTTCCCTTAGGAAAGGACACCATGGTGAAGTTGTGCGCAAAAGGGGGATAAAAACAAAAACCCACTTTCTACCTTTTATCCTAAGTTTTGGGCCCAGGCGAATTGTGCTAAGATGCATGTAGATCTGGGTAGTTGAGATCTGCAGGCTCAGATCTACGACACACAGTCCTAGTCAAAACCCCATGAGGATTCTTCCTTTAATGAGGGGGGGACTTCGAACAAGCGATTTTCTAGCATAGGGCCCATACTAACGTGGAGCCTCCTCATGATGCTCGAACACCCCCCCCTGATCATTCCCACTTACCACCCCTCACCCCCTCCGATAAATCCACTTACCACCTCCTCTTAATGCATTCCTCTCCTACCAACACCTGTCTTCCACTCACATCACCCACTTGCACCTATCCCCTATCACTATCATATCTCCCTATCACTGCCTACTATGTGTATCCCACTCTCACTTCATGTCACATATTTTTTTTTCACCTCCTCCTCTCACTTCACGACACCTGTCCTCATGTCACTTCTTCATATGTCGTTGTTGTCCCCACTATGCCTGCCATCGTAACCTCTCATCTTCCTCCTCGACACCTTCCTGTGCCACATCACCATCCCGCCTTCGCATATCACCCTCTCACGTGCCCATTTCATGTCACCTCCAACATCATCTCCATGTTTTCCCTCCTAACCAATCACACTCCTCTCTCTTTACACTTCAACCCATGATTTCCCAGTCACCCATAGCTCTCGTATCCTTCCACCTAGCCTCCCAACATGTGTTCTAGCTTGTTGATCCTACACCAATCACCTTGCCAGATCCTCCTCATAAGTCTCTCCGTAGAGGCCCAGGAAAGCAGAGGTGGTCATAGTCAGCATTGACAGAGCATTCACAATGATAGGTGCTCCATTTGACTTATGCCCACTCCGATCCCAATGAAGCAGTTAATGAAAACAAGGAAGGTGGTTGAGACATCGTCTCCTTCCATAAATAGAAGGCCAAAAAGGGACAGATTGTGGAAGCAGATTGTCAGTCCAGCCTGACAGAGATCGTGTCTGACAGAAAACTGCATGGGTAGTCTAACCAACGTCTGCATGCACAGCCTGATAGAGAAGCTCATCAATGCAAAGCCTTGAATGCATGACATGATTGTGTCTCAAGAATTTGGAGCCAGTTCTGAGTATATGTAGGCATTTTTTCCTTTTTTTTTAGTGTCGATGGTAGAGCTAAGCTCTCGATTGTAAAGTTTTAATGAAACTTGTTGGCACAGGGTCAGAACCAAGGTTCAACACTACAATAGCACACCAACGAGCCCTAACTACTGGCCCTTTCGGAAACACCTGCAAAGTAGATGCAGTCTCACCCGAAGTAGCTATAGGGGGTTGCAGGACACAGGTGTCTACAACCAGAAGGAATGCAAAGTGGATTCACAGCAACAACACACATATACCTAGTTATCATTTATCTTCCTTAAGCCTACTACGCAAGTTATTTTTCATATCTAACACAATATCACATTAATAACATATCAAATGACGGAGAACACAACATCAATCACACATAACACAAGATATATGTGGTTCACCCTGTCCCTAGGTCTACATCAACAGAAATGTGCTTTATGATATATTAATATGGAAGCATATAGTTCTTATATGTTCTCTTAGCTAGCATATCTTCTCTTCTTCTCTCTCTTTCTCTGCCCTCCCTGCACACCCAGTTGCAGGGTTGATCTTTGCACTCATCTGAAGATCTTACAATACTAGAAGGTTCTCACACTCAACACTTCTCTCTCACACAATATTACTCACTCAATCATATAATAACAATGAACTCTCAACCAACCTAGCACCAACCCATCCTAGGTCCTTTAGACCTTTATTTATACATTACAATAGCTCTCGGACACCCTTAGGTTAAAACCTAAGTGTCAAATCCCTAGATACCAAAACCCTAGGTGTCTAAAACCCTGGGTCAACTTAACCGACATTTTCAGGGCTTCACCAGCCTATCTTTCCTTCCTTTACGTGCGGTGCTTCAAAGCATCTGTTGACATATTCTTTCACTTATTGAGTTGTCCTCGATTCCTCTTCCTTGTTGATCTGTCATCCTCGATCTCCTCATCCAACGACTTGATTTCTCTTACTTTGCTTCGTCTTTTATGCTCTTTTGCTCACTTCGACCCAATATCAGTCAATATGTATTTTGCGCATTTCCCATTTTTCCTTTTCTCCCTTAATATTCGCTTGCTTCCATAACCAAGGGCCAACATGCCCCCAACATTCACCTGTGAATCATCCTAAGGCACTTTAGGTATGATTTTTCTATTTTACTTTGTATTCAGACTGCACAGGGAAACCTGTGTGTTCTGCTCTATCCTTCCCTTCTATGTGAAGACTCTCTTTTCTATGTCTAGTACCCAGTATCAACTACACCTAGTACCTAGTCCCCTTTCCTTTATTTTACTGAGAATTGCAAGGCAACTGGTTGTCATAATACAATTTCAACTAGCTTTTGTTCACCAAACCTTCCTTCCATTCTCCAGTCAAAGTCTTCAACTACGCAACTCCTCCTTATGTAACATAGGAAATCTCATATGGCCCAAGCCAATGCATCCTGAACTTCCATAGATTCATCATTAACTTACTATCATATACCAATACCAGATCTCCTTGCTTGAAGGCTTTCTTCTTGATGTGCCTGTCATGGTAGGCCTTTTCTCTTTCTTTTTGAACCTGCTGGTGAAATCCTGCAATAAATCTATCTTCTTTCAGTTCAACCAACTGCACAATCCTCTCTTGCATAGCACCAGTGTCATCCATATCTGTAAAGGCTGCAATTATTAGACTAGGAACCAAATATTCCATGGGTAGAATTACTTCTAGACCATAGACCAATTTGAAGGGGGTCTACATGGTCAGTTTCTTACAAGTGGTTCTATAGGCCCACAATACTATTGGTACTCTCAAATCCCAGTCATCCTTGTTTAGGCTACATATCTTTGTCAGCGTTATCTCCAAGATCTTATTGAATGCTTCAACTGTCCCATTTTCTTGTGGATGATAGGGCATGTTCTTCTGATGGTGAACTTAAAATTCCCGAGTCAAGGCTTCAATAGTCTTGTTAATAAAATTTGTTCCTTGATCGCTCATAAGGATCTTTGGGCATCCAAACCTGGTTATGATATCATCAAATATGAAGCATGTAGTTGTAGTTGCATTACAGTCCTTAACTATTCTTTCTTTTGTCCATCTGGTCAAATACTCTGTTGCAGTGATTATGTATCTAGCTCCTGTGCGCTTCCCTGGTGGGTTGATAGGTCCCACAAAGTCAATGGCCCATTTCTCAAATGCCTATAAGGTCAACTACAACACTAAAGGTATCTCATCTCTTCCGAACAGTTTCCCAACTCTTTGGCATACATCACAGGCCTTATAGTATTCCTTAGCATCTTTGTGTAGAGTAGGCCACCAAAGGCCAACCCTAAGGATCTTATGCATTGTTGCTTTCCTTGCGTAGTGTCCTCCTGCGATGCCTTCATGTGCTTCTGTGAGGATCAATGGTCTCTCTACTTCCATAACACACCTTCTCAATATCTCATTAGGTCCCATCTTGTATATCTGTCCAACTATAAATGAAAAATTTGCAGTGCGTACTACCAACTGTTTCTTCTAAGTGATTGTATATTCACTAGGTGCCAGTCTTGTTGATAGGAACTGCAATATCTCTACGAAGTGATCATCAACCTTCCTGATGGCCAACAACTATGCATATGGCAGTGTAACCTCAAAACTAGTAGGATCTTCTCCATGTTCGAACCTCAACAAGTGGTCAGGACCTTTGTTCATCCTTCCTGGATTAACCACGATCTCAAAATCATAATCCTGAAATAGGAGAATCCATCTGCATAACCTCCCCCCCAACATTGGATTTTTGACTAAGTATTTAAGAGAAGAATGATTAGTGAACATCTTAAAATGTCCTCCCAACAAGTAGTGGTGGAATTTATGGAAGGCATACATCATGGTTAATCCTTCTCGCTCTGTAGTGGTGTAATTAATCTCAGTTGTTGATAGCTTCTTGCTAGCAAAGGCTAACGGGTGGTCAATGTCTCCAGCTCCCGGTTGTGCTAACACTGCTCCTAATGTGATAGAATATGCATCAACATGCACATGAAATTCCTTACTCCAATTTGGGAAAACCAGAATGGGCACAATAACCATTTTTTGTTTCAGTGTGTCGAAGATCTGATGGCATTCTTTTGTTCAATGAAACTGACAGTCTTTCTTTAGAATCTTATCCATGGGTGTTGTGATCTATGCATAGCCCTTAATGAAATTCCTGTAGTATCCAGTATGTCCTAACGTAGTGTGCAGCTGTTTGACTGAAGTAGGAGGGGGTAGATCAACTATAATGGAAATCTTGGATGGATCTACCAGCAATCCCTGCTTACACACATTATGGCCCAACAGCACTCCAAAGGGTGAAAAGAAGATGCACTTTTTCAGGTTCAAGTCAATCTAACATTGCTTGCACTTATCCAACATTATTCTTAAACATTCAATATGATTTTGCAAAATGATGAAAACAATCCAATTGTCAAAGTATGCTTCTAGGAATTTATGTAAAAGCTTCTTAAACGCTTTGAACACCACACTGGAAAAGATGGCTGGTACATTCTTCAATCAAAATGGAATCTCTTTATATGGGTAGGATCCCCATTCTGTTTCAAATGTGGTCTTATGGCGATCTTCCTTGGCAATCCGGATCTGATGGTATCCTGAAAATCCATCTGTAAAAGAATATACCTCTTGTCCTCCTACATTGTCTAACACTTCGTCAGTGAATGGTGTAGGGAATGGGTCGTGCAAACAAGAATCATTAATCTTCCTAAGATCTACACAGATCCTGATTTCTCCAGTCTTCTTATCTTGTACCACCATAGGGCTAATCCATTCTGATTCTTCAACAGGTTCTATGATTCCTTCTTCCAACATTTTGTCAAGATCGATCTTCACTTTCTCCTTATATTTAGGGTTCAATCTGTAGGGTATTTGCTTGACTGGCCTTGCATATGGTCTCAAAGGGATCCTCATCTCTCCCATGGGTCCTTTAATGCCCTTCATATCAATGAAATTGGTTGGAAACAAGTCTGGTTATTCATACAGTAATTCTGTGATCTTGTCAATAGTGGCAGCATCCCAATAATCTCCAACATTTGCAAGCTTTGGTGTTTGTTCCATTCTAATGTTGACTTTCTTGATCTTGATCGGCTGTCCAATAAAAGGTAGTTTGACTCCTGGTCCTTATAGATCTCTTTGGCCTTCTATTTCTGTGATGTTCACATTCCTAGGATCATCGTCTTCAACAACATTGATATTGTAACAGCCTTGCAACTTCTGAAGAGGCATAGTCCATTCATCCTCATCTTGATCCAAAGGGAGTCTAGGTGCCTCCTCGAACACTTTCTATCTTACAACCTGTAATTCTTGATCTACTGTAGGATATTGGCTTTCAAATAAAAAGGTAGTTACAAAGTTCTGGGTCATACCTTCCCAATTTGCAGTGATAAGGCGTAGTTCTACTTGAAGATACCAATTGATGGGAGTTGTTTCTAGTGTGTTAATAAATTTGTGCACCCACTGCTCTTGAGGAATGCTTCTCCAGGCCTCCTTGCAACTTTTCACACGGTCCTTCGAACATATTTGACCCGTGTACCTAACTTCGCAGCCTTCTACTTGCTCTGAAAATTGCGTTGTCATCAAAGTGCGACTACCCAATCTGTAATATTGTCTTTGTGTGTCCCCCACCATCTCACTGGAGTTGATTTCGGGGCCTCATCCCTTTCCAACAATATTTTTGGTAGTGGTACAATTTCTTCAAAGTTCAACAAGAATGCTTCTAAATTATTCAGACCATCAAAGGTGGGCAAGTTACTTGTTGTTGTGTCGATCTAGTGGACTTCCCTGGTTAATCTAGCACATATCCTTGTAGATACTTTGTACATTTTTTTCTTCCAGTTCTCTAGTGCTTATTCTAAATTTGATGAGCATGTGTTGTCACTTCGCCAAATCAAATTCCCATCTATTGTAGGATTAATGTAGTCATGTTGTCTAGCTGTCAATTTGTATATGTTTTCAAGTTCATATGCGTGGTCTTCTTCTCTGATGGGTTTTGTGTATCTCTGACCTTCAGCGGGATCCAAAGGTGCAATGACCCTAAGGCCATCTCTTTCAAATTTCATTCTTATTTTCTTTAAATCAACCACAATGGAATTATTGAAAGCCCAATCAATTCCTAACAACACAGGGTAAGGACAACTATCGTCAACTATCTCAATCACCTCAAAGTTTGCAAACATCCTTACTCCATCAATGTCCATAGGGACATGCTCCAGTCTTCCAAAGGGTCTTACAGCTTGTTGATTAGCCATCCTAACCCTGATAGGGGAATATATCAACTTAGGTTTTCCCATTAGTGCCCAGGTCTACTTCGTCATGACATTGACCTCCAACCCTAAGTCGAGGACCACATAGTCTATATCGTACTCTCCAATCTGAGCATTAAGGTGTATTTATTTATTTTTCCATCTCTTCTTGGATATTTGATGTACTTCTTTATTCAGAAAATGATCTACCCTTCCTGTCTCATACCGTCTGACCAAGTTTTGTAGTTCTTGTATGGATTTTTCATCTTTAATCAATTCAATAAACGTATACAGGAAAATGACAAGTTTACTCACCTCTTTTCCTTCTCCGAGTGAAGTAGACTAATCAAATGCCAAAGGAATTCCATATTCTCTTACTTCTGGTTGAACCTTCGATGAAGAAGCCTAATCTCTTCCGAATTCCTTTCTTTCTTCCTCAAATATTTTTTTCTCTTTCCTTGGGTCAAATTCTTGTGTCTTCTCTGTAGCTTTCCCGATTCTTGATTCTTATGTAGTCTTTCCTTGGATCACTCTGTCTTCTCTTGTAACAGCGCCTCCTAGTGTGATAACAACGAATCTGGGATCTGCTTCACAAGGTTCTACTTTGATTAGTTGTATATGTTGATTTCATCCTCATTTCTCCTTAAGCTTAGCCAACAATGTTGGACATTCCTCAATAACATGCTTGAATGAGTTACAGTAGCTGCAAGTGGTACAAGGGTTCTGGCAGTCCCTTGCCAAGTGTCATGGTTGTGCGAAGTTATAAAATATGATCTGTCCTTGAACTCGACCCATACCTCCTCCTCTTCCTCTTCCTCAAAATCCACCCCGAGGGTTGAAGTTTCCTCTCCCAGGGGAATTATACTACGAAGTACTTCCTTATTGATGTACTTCACCTTGAATTTTGTATATATCCCTTGACCATTCATGCATGAGATTGTAAGCCCTACAATCCATGTCATCATGCCCCACTGACTTACAGAACGTGCAATACATATTTGTGGGTGTTTGGACATATTTTTGCATATAGTAACATTCACCAAGGCCATGTCGGTTTCTACATACCTCGCACCAGGGTAGGCTAACTTGCTTCAAAGGGCTCAGAGCCCCAAAGGTCAAGTATTCCTGAATTAAGGGACAGTGTTCCTTGTCATGGCCTTCTGATTTTCATCTTATACACCAGACATCTTCTCTTTTATCTTTTCCCTTGTCTTTCTGCATATCTTCGACCTGCAATGATAAAATAGTTAGCTGACTGAAGATTTGACTCATACCTGAGATGGATTCTCCCATAGGGGATGATTCTAATTTCATGGCGATCTCAGTCTGCGAAGTAATATTTTGTTGCATCATAGGAACTTTGATGTGTGGCAAAAGGGTAGCAATGAACCATTCCTTGTTCTGCTCATCTGGGATATGAAAACTCAAATGGTCTGTCAAGGTCTTAAATCTCTTATCAAACTTCCACACAGGTTCAGTTGTTCTCTTCTTGATTTATTTTAGTTCTGTAATGCACTACAACTCTGATTTAGGTTTCTTGAATTCAACAGTTAGCGCAATCTTAATGGTATTCATCGATTTAAGTGTAGCTCCTTGGAAAAATTTCATGTACCAGCTCAATGTGCGATCTCTTAGGGTAGTGTTGAACTGAGCCCATTTGACAGCTTCGTCGGTGATGTTCTTAATACTCCACACAACGTCACATAGAAACTAGTGCTAATTGGGATCTTCAGATCCATCTCCTCTAAAGGTGGGTAATCTCATCTCATCTTCCATAGGTATTCCTATGTTTCCTGACTGAGTATGTAGTGGAATGCTAGAGACAGAGCTCTGAGCATTCTGATGACTTAGGTTACTCTGGTTACTTAACACTATTGAAACAAAAATACTTACTTCAGTAGTCGACACAATTATTGAATTTTTTGTCTCTTCTTGGCGAGGTTCCTCTGTCCTAGCGGATTCTCAATGATCCTCGTCTGTTAGATCTACTCTTCTCCATTGTAGAACCCTTCATCTCTGTAGTTCTGCTTAAACAGGTTCACGAGGTGAACTTCTCTGAATAATTTCCAACTGCGCGTATGGCTAGCCTATGTGTTGCTATCACTATATGAATTTTTGAACATTTATCACTTTCAATCTGACCAATTACTGTATCTTCAAGATGTTCTTCTCATGCAATAACATCTTGATCTTCAAATTCAGAAAATGTAAAAATTTTCCTCTAGGTCCCTTAAAGAAATATCTCTCTACTTGGCTATACGATTCCACTTTGTCAACAACAAACTCAGTGATATAACCTCCAATGGTTCTATCAAACCTGTGATCTACTACTCTTAACACGGCGTTATCAACTTTATTTACCTTCTTGATCAACATCGACGTCCAAACCACAGGTGGTCTGAGTTTGACTTCGAACTGGGTATCTACTAACCTAGATAGCCACTCATATAGCTCCTTATGGATTCCTCCAAATAAAATCTCATGTATATCAGTAAAGATATATCTTCCCAACCAATCCTCTATACTAAGATTAAGGTTCTTGTTATGGTCTTCAACAAAGTCATTTTCTTGATCTTCTATCCACTTCTAAACCTCTTTCTTTGATGGAAACCACCTTGATATTCCCCCAAGAAGATTCTTGTCCCGGCAACGGAACCATTTGTTGGCACAGGGGAAGACCCTGGCTTCAACACTACAACTATTGGTTGTGGAGCCTGATTATCTTCCTGATTCAGAGGTCCTTCCTTTCATCCATGTTTATACCCCATGAATACTTTACACCCCAAAATTATGTACACTCTTCCACGTGGGGGAGTGCAGAGGGGGGTTACCCCCTCTGTGGAGTTTGGGGGAACTATCCCCCCGGTTGGGGGGTCCGGGGGCAAGCGGGCCCCCGAAAGGGGTTCGGGGGCAGTGTCCCCCGATGGGGGTTCAGGGGTGAATCCCCCAAAGGTAAAATTTCCTTGTAAATGTATATTGTAATTTCATTGTAAATCTGGATTGTTCATTATAAGGTCAAAGATATGATGGTAGAAGTTATGCTAGGTTTTTTTTCCCTAGAAGGCAACCCTCTTTTGTGAGGGAAATGTATTGTGGCTATGGATTATGGCAAATATTGTATTCTAAGATAGGATACTGTGAGAGAAAGAAGAGGAAGTTACAACGATTTTGTTGTAGGTTGTATCCCTTCATTTGTTGGATAATAATAAAGGAAGGACCTGGAAATTTCTCTGGTGGATGTAGCCCACACTGGTGAACCACGTAAATATGTGTCTCTATTGTATTATGTATCTTCTATGTTTTGTTTCTGCATTTTTTTTATTTTATTGCTCCACGGTCCTGTTTTTCTAAAAACAACAACGCACCAACAAGCCCTAACTACTGGACCTTTCGGAAACACCTACGAAGCAGATGTAGTCTCACCCAAAGTAGCTATAGGGGGTTGCAGGACACATGTGTCTACAACCAGAAGGAATGCAAAGTGGATTCACAGCAACAACACACAACCACCTAGTTATCCTTTATCTTCCTTAAGACTACTACGCAAGTTATATTTCATATCTAACACAATATCACATTAGCACCATATCAAATGATAGAGAACACATCATCAATCACACATAACACAAGATATACGTGGTTCACCCTCTCCCTAGGGCTACATCCACAGAACTGTGCTTTATGATATATTAAGATGGAAGAATACAGTTCTTATCTGTGCTCTTAGCTAGCAGATCTTCTCTTCTTCTCTCTCTTTCTCTCCCCTCGCTGCGCACCCAGCTGCAGGGTTGATCTTCGCACCCAGCTGAAGATATTATAATACTAGAAGACTCTCACACTCAACACTTCTCTCTCACATAGTAGTACTCACTCAATCATACAATAACAATGAACTCTCAACCAACCTAGCACCAACCCATCCCAGGTCCTTTAGACCTTTATTTATACATTACAATAGCTCTCAAACACCCTTAGGTTAAAACCTAAGTGTCAAATCCCTAGATACCAAAACCCTAGGTCAACTTGACCCATGTTTCCAAGGCTTCACTAGCCTGTCTTTCCTTCCTTTACGCGTGGTGCTTCAGAGAATTTGTTGACATCTTCTTTTGCTTGTTGAGTTTTCCCTGATTCCTCTTCCTTGTTGATCTATCATCCTCGATCTCCTCGTTAAATGTATTGTTTTCTCTTACTTTGCTACGTCTTTTCATCTCTTTTTCTCACTTCAACCTGGTATCAGTCACTATGTCTTCCACGTAGTTTGCATTTTGCCTTTTCTCCCTTAATCTTCACTTGATTCCATAACCAAGGCCCAACAAAACTACTGGTTCTCTAGTCATGTGTGTAATTTGAGACTTTTTTTTTAATGACAGATAGATTTTTGTTCCATCTCTTTTTCCTCTAAGACTGAAATAATCGGGCATGGATGATCCAGTTGAGTTGTTGTAACTGTATTGTGATGTATGTTTGATTGCAGTATTGTTATAGCGTTTTCAGCTACCTGAAGTTTTGGATCCAAGAGGATCTTGTATTCAAAGATTTTCCTCCTTAGACTGCTGGAAGACCGGATGTCCATAACAAACCTTTACATTTTCTCCTCAAGTTCTTCCTCCTGCTCACCCTTACTTCAACTTACTATCTAAATTTAGATCAAGACCTCATCTGCCTGTGCATACCAGCCCAATTTTCTGAGTTAAAGTGATATCAT
>SNQJ01S0005820.1:7797-47210 GCA_010110895.2 Picea sitchensis | reverse complement strand
ACATAAAAACTGATGGGTACTAGGCTTACCTCTACCACAATCCACAGGTGACTTCTGGTGCAAACATGTCTAGCATCGTTGCTAGGGACGAATTGAAGATTTTCCCTGGGATTGAACAACAAAGATTATTGATTCTAAAGGTGCATCAAAACTCAGTACATTGAAGATTGAAATTGTGCACCTGGTGACTCCACTGTTATGAATCCATTGTTTCATTTGTGGCTTCCAGAGGTAGACACACGAGGTCTACCCCACAGCCGCCTCTAGAAACACCTGAAGTTGACCCAGAGAAAATTGTCGGAAGATGAAATACCCCTCAGGAAGGTACTTCGGCTGCTGAACCAAGTATTTATAATGATTTTCACCATCCTCCTTTAGAAACTCCAATATCTTCTTCTCATTTTCCTGTTATACCAGATATTGGAGTTTCCCGAAGTTTAAATTTTGGGAGTGTTCTTGCTGATTTCTCCCCTCCTGGTATGGGATTGGAGGGAGAAATCCTTGTCATTTATTTCTCCCATGAATTTGTACCATGGTTTAAACCCAGGACCTCAGAAGATTTTCCCACTTCGGGTTTTACCACTCCTCCCCCTGTTAGAGTCATTGCATTTACATAAATCCAAACCTTTGCTCCCTCGATCCCTCTGACCTTTTCCCCAAACACTTAGTTGGTCCCATTTTCTCCCAGAAGAACAGTTCCACTCTCTCTAGTTCGAGCTCCATCTCCTCCTGGTTCTCCTCTAGCTATCATCACTATGGAAGGTGCCAATCTCCCGAGGAACAAAATGGATGCCATAGTGGCTACAAGGTATTCCCCTCTATCCTTACCTCAGTTGATGAATACTCTCCCTATTGGATATTACCTAAAATACATGCCCAAATTCATAGGAGAAGAAGACATATCTGCTGAAGAACACCTTGTTGCCTTCTACAATTATGTAGACAATCTAAATATTGAAAACGAGGATGTGTGGATGAGAGTCTTTGTCTAGAATCTTGATGGTGAGGTTAGGAAATGGTTTAGAGGATTGACCCTTGGATCTATTGATGGGATTGAATATTTAGATGATGTTTTCTTGAGACAGTGGGGGGATAAAAAGGACTTTATGTATTACATCACAGAGTTTGGTTCCCTAAAGAGAAAAGAGGGAGAATTTGTCTCTGATTTCTCCAAGCGATTCAACAAAATGTACAATAAGATGCCTACTGAATCCTTTGCCAAAATTACTTATGCTAGTGCTTTTGACCCTGATGTTTGCCTCCTGTTAAGAGAGAGAAGAGATACCTCCTTGGCTCATATGCAAGATGCAACCCTCAAAGTAGAGTCCAATGTGTTGGCATTTGACAGACTTAGGAATAAAGCTGACAGAGACAGAGGAAGGGGGAGATTTGAAGCCTCAACCTCTGGTTCCCCTGCGTCCCACCCTCAAGTAGATGAATTGACCAAGCTGGTGAAACATCTTTCGATAGAGATGGAGAAGATTAAATTCTAAGGGAAGCAAGGTTATAAGAGTGCCAAAAATGATGATAACGGAGGAAATTTTAGAAGACCTAATATTTCCCCTCAGATACTCCCAATAGAGCCTCGTAACAGAGAGAGGGATGATCAGAAAATCCAAACCCCTCTCCAAAATAACTTTGTTATTGATGAGGAAGGAGTGGAAGAATAGCTTGATCCTAAAATCCATTTCCTTGGAGACACCTCCACATTTCCCCATTTAACCCAATATGCATATGAGGAGTCCCTCATGGATGGTCAAATAAATGAACTGAGTAAAGGAGAGAAGAACAATAGTATTCCAAATAAATATAACCTCATGCCTAAGAAGAAACAAGGGAAGTCTGACATCCCTAATCAGCCTTCCAAAGTAGAGAAGCATGTTAAAGACGCAGCGAACGGCAACAAGGAAAAGAAAATGCATAAACCCTCAACAATAGCCAAAGGTCATGTCCCAGAAGTGAGGGAAATTTTGAAGCCCCCCTCCTATTTTATTTTTAAGCATGAGATTCAAAAGATTAGGATCCATGTACCTCTTTCAGAACTAGCCAAGAACGAAGATTTCAAAAAATCCCTCTCTAAATTGTTACAGTCCGAGCCTACATCTCACTCCTCAGACTCAGTAAATCTTCAGGATGAAAATCTAGTAGTCATCTTAGGTCCCATAATAGAAGATAGAGATGATTCATCCCCTCCCTTCTATACATCTCTGAACATACATGACAAGGTGTTGCATAATTGTTTGATGGACTCAGGGACTTCTCATAATCTCATTCCCAAATCTGTCATGGATGAACTTGGATTAGAAATCACAAAGACTTACCATGACTTGTATTCTTTTGATTCTAGGAAAGTGCAGTGTCTTGGGGTCATCAAAGATCTGGTCGTGACCTTGTTTCAGTTTCCCATGAAAAGTGTGGTCATGGACATCGTGGTGGATGATGTTCCCCCCAATTTTGGCATGATGTTGTCAAGATATTGGATAAATATTCTTGGGGGAACATTGCAGATGGACCCCACATATGATACCATTCCTGTGTTCAGGGGGGAGCATAGAAGACTGTACAAAGAAGCTCAGTTGGCCTACATTATCGGTGATGAATCTGACCCCACCAACCACCCTATTTTTTTCCCTTGATACTGATTTAGGATCCAGCTTGTTGCATCTCACTAATGACCCTAAACCCCCTCTCGAAATCAGAAAACAATCCATTACTCTCTCTAAAGATTCTCCTCCGATTACCTATGTTTGGAAAATGTTCTTTGATGGATCCTCTTCAAGAGAAGGTGTTGGTGTTGGATTGGTCCTTTTTTCACCTTTTCAAGAGATCATACCTATGTCCTACAAGTTAGCATTTGAAACTACCAACAATGTGGCAGAATATGAAGCTCTTATTTTGGGTTTGAGGGCTGCAAAATACATGGGGATTAAAGAGATATCAGTGTTTGGGGATGCCGAGTTAACTCTCCATCATATCAGAAATATTTATCAAGACAAGCACCCTCAACTTAGAAGTTATAGAAATGAAGTCTGGGATCTTGTTGACAGTTTTTTCTTAGCTTTCAACATTTCATTTATTCCAAGAAAAGATAATTCCATGGTTGATTCTCTAGCTGTCTCAGCAAGTAATTTCAGAGTCCCCTTTCCACCTAAGCTCAGGTATGATGTAGAAGTGAAATTCAAACCCTCTATATCTGATGATATTAAACATTGGAAAGTGTTTGAGGACGATATTGAGATCAGAAGATTCCTGGAGACTATTGATGACTTTTCTGCATTACACATTGATCAAGATCCTGATTCTGAAATAGATCCTCATGCTGAGGTTTTTCTGAACAAAATTTCTAATCATCATATTGTCCAGTTTCCCAACAATCATATCCCAAAGGGACTATTCCCTTTGGAAAGTCTATTTGATAGAAATGATGTGGCAGTAAAGGGTAAAATTTCAAATGACGATGTTGATGTAGCTGAGTGCAATATTGGCACAGAGGAGGATCCAAAAATTTTCAAGTTTTCAAGCAGCTTCTCGAGGGATCAAAGGTCCGAGTACACTGAGCTAATAAGAGAATTTTCTTATGTGTTCGTTTGGACATATGAAGATCTCAGAACATACGACACAAATTTCATTGAGCATAAGATCCCATTGAAAGAGAAGGCCAAACCATTTAGGCATAAATTAAAAAAAAAAAAAATCCTATGTTGTTTCCTATTTTGGAAAGGGAGGTAAAGAAGTTGTTGGATGCTGAAATCATTGTCCCTTTGAGATATTCTGATTGGTTGGCCAACTTGGTCCCTGTAAGGAAGAAGAATGGAGAAATCAGACTCTATGTTGATTTCAGGAACCTAAATAGAAGCTCTAAGAAGGACAATTACCCTTTTCCAAAGATGGAACACATATTGCAGAGGGTGACAGGTGCATCCAATATTTCCATGATAGATGGATTTTGTAGCTACAATCAGATCTATGTCCTGCTTGAAGATAGAGAAAAGACAGCCTTCACCACTCCTTGGGGAACATTCATGTATGCCAAAATTCCCTTTGGATTGATGAATACAGGTGCAACCTTTCAGTGAGTTATGGACATCACCTTCATTGGAGAAAGGGATAAATTTGTAGTCATCTATTTGGATGACATTATAGTTTTTTCTAGGTCTGATAAAGAACAATGTCAACATATGATAAAGGTATTCTCAAAATGCAGAAAATTTGGTCTCTCCCTCAATCCCAAAAAGTCTTTATTTGCTATACAGGAGGGAAAACTTGTGGGGCACATAGTATCAATAGAGGGGATCTAGATTGATTCAAGCAAGGTAGAAGCTATTCAAACCTTGTCACTTCCCAGAACCAAGAAGGAAGTCCAACCTTTCTTGGGCAAAATTAATTTATTGAGAAGGTTTGTTTCAAATTTTGTCGAATTAGAAAATCATATCACGGCCATGCTCAGGAAGGGAAATGAAGTAAAATGGACTGTTGAGTCCAAAGATTCCTTCAACCAAATCAAGAAGACATTGACTGAGGCACCTGTGCTAATCAGTCCCAATTATTCCAAGGATTCTCTTATTTTTTCATTTGCTTATTTTTATACAGTAGCAGTTGTTTTATTGCAGAAGAATGTCGAAAGGTTGGAGAAGCCTATTTCCTTTTTCGGTAGGGCACTGAGGGACGCAGAGATAAAATATGACATCATGGAAAAGCAGGCCTATGCTTTGGTGAAATCCCTCAAGGCTTTTAGAATATATGTCATGCATTCAAAAGTTATTGCATATGTTCCTTCATCTTATGTGAAGGATATTCTCATTCAGCATGACATAGACGAAAGAAGGAGCAAGTGGATTGCCAAAATCCTTGAGTTTGATTTGGAAATAAATCCCACCAAACTAGTTAAAGGCCAAGGTTTAGCCAAGCTATTGGTTGAATCTAATTGCAAAGATTTGGGGATTAACCCATCAACACTTGCTCAGAAAATCAGCAAGCTAAGTTGTCTCACACAAACCCACAAATCAACCCTCCATTGGTAGAGTGCATCTGGTACAAAGACATCATATTCTTTCTGCAGGAGTTAATGCCCCCTGATGGCATGGGGAAAACCAAGGCAAGATCTCTAAATCTTAAAGCAATTATATATTGCCATATTGATCATCTCTTGTATTGGAAGGACACTCTGGGAGTGCTTTTGATACATTTAGACCCACAAGAAGCCCAAAATATTATGTTTGAATTTCACGACAGCATATGTGGGGGGAATCATTTAAGGAGAACTATAGCCTATAAAATTATCAGGGCTAGATATTTCTGGCCTACTATATTCACCGATGTCTGTGAAAAAATCAGGGCTTCTGTTAAGTGTCAAAAATTCTCTAGAAAACAACATCTCAAGTCCTTACCATTGAAGCCTGTGGTAGCTTCAATACCCTTTCAGTAGTGGCACCTAGATTTTATTGGGGAAATTCATCATGCTTCAAGAGGTCAGCACAGGTGGATATTGACTGCCACTGATTACTTTACCAAGTGGATAGAATCCATCCCCATAAGGAGTGCCTCTTACAAGGTAATCATTGGTTTCCTTGAAGATATTATGGCAAGGTTTGGTTTTCCGAACAGAATCATCATTGACAACATTGCATCCTTCAAGGCCGAGTCATTGATCAAGTTTTGTAAGAATTTTGGAATTGCATTGATTCACTCTACCCCCTATTACCCCCAAGGGAATGGATTGGCAGATTCCTCTAACAAGAGCCTTATAAAGATTATCAAAAGAATGCTAGAGGACAACAAGAAAGCATGGGATTCAAAACTCAAATTTGCTCTGTGGGCTGATAGAGTGACAACAAAGAGGTCTCTGGGTGTCTCTCCTTTTCATCTTGTGTATGGTATTGAGGCCATATTTCCTTCTTAGCTTTCCCTACCTATGGAAAAATTCTTTTAGGACTACCAAGGAGAGCATGATGATATGATCAAAAGAGTACAACAGATGGTAGAAGTGTAGCAGACTAGAGAGCAACTGATGGACAAAGCACATGAGCATTAGCAGAGGATCAAGCAGTCTTTTGACATGAAAGTAAGGAAAGAGTATTTATGGATGGGAGATCTAGTACTCAAATAGGATGCACCCAAACAGTACAAGGGCAAGCATGGTAAATTTGAAGCCCTCTAGATTGGACCCTTCAAAGTTTCTAAAGTATTTCCAAATAATACTTACAGGTTGCATAATTTGGAGGTATCTGAATTTTTTGGTGGCCCTGTTAATGGGCATTTTCTGAACAATTTTTTTGTTTCATCCATGGGTGTCTCCTTCATGTCATTATAAATATCATTTTTATTTATGTTTTAGTAGCTGAATCCACAACCCAACTAAGGCACTGAAACTGGAAAATAGTTCTGAGAGCCTCACAGGGAGGACTCTATCCCCCATGGAGCATAATGTTAGCACAATGTTGTAAAAGGGGTGTTTTTCCCTTAGGAAAGGACACCATGGTGAATTTGTGCGCAAAAGGGGGATAAAAAAAAACCACTTTCTACCTTTTATCCTAATTTTTGGGTACGGGCGCATTGTGCTAAGAGGCACGTAGATTTGGGTAGTCAAGATCTACACGCTCAAATCTATAGTGCACAGTCCTAGTCATACCCCCCACGGAATTCTACCTTTAACGAGGAGGGGGGGTTCAAGTAGGCGGTTTTCTAGTGTGGGCCCCGCACTAACGTGGTGCCTCCTCTGAATGCTCGTACCAACCCCCCCCGCTCATTCCCACTTACCACCCCTTCCCCCCTCCGAGAAAGCAGCTTATCGCCTCTGCTTACCGCCTTCCTCTCCTGCCAACACCTATCTTCCACTCACATCACCCACTCGCATCTGTCCCTTGGAACTATCATATCTCCCTATCAATGCCTGCCATGTGTATCCCACTCCTGCTTCATGTCACATATTTTTTTTTCACCTCCTCCTCTCGCTTCACGACACATGTCCTCGTGTCACTTCCTCATGTGTCGTTGTTGTCCCCACTACGCCTACCACCGCAGACTCTCCTCTGCCTCCTCATCACCTTCTTGTGCCACATCATCGTCTCTCCTTTGCATCTCACCCTCTCACGTGCCCGTTCCATGTCACCTCGACCATCATCTCCATGTTTCCCCTCCTAACCAATCACACTCCTCTCCCTTTACACTTCAACCCATACTTTCCCAGTCACCCTCTACTCTCGCGTCCTTCCACCTGGCCCCCAATCATGTGCTATATACTGTTGATCCTACACCAATCACCTCGCCAACTCCTCCTCATCAGTCTCCACATCTACCTACCATCTCTCCATATAGGTCCAACAAAGCACAAGTGGTCACAGTTAACATTGACAGACCATTCACAATGACAAGTGTCATGTTTTACTTCTTTCTGTTCTGATCCCAATGAAGCAATTAATGAAAACAAGGAAGGTGGTTGAGACATCATCTCCTTCCATAAATAGAAGGCTAGAAAGGGATAGATTGTGGAAGCAGATTGTCAGTCCATCCTGACAGAGATCGTGTCTGAAAGAAGACTGCATGGGTAGTCTGACCAACATCTACATGCACAGCCTAATAGAGAATCTCATCAAAACAAAGACTTCAATGCATTAGACCCCCCTTAAATTTATTCATTGTGACATAAAAAATGATGGGTACTAGGCTTACCTCTTCCTCAATACAAAGGTGACTTGTGGTGCTAACACCTATGAGTGCTCATGAAACATCGACTGAAGAAGAATTTGAAGTCATTAAATTTGTTGAGAACAGTGCCCCTTTTCCACTTTTATTAGGAAATACTTGGATTGAGAAGGATCACATTAGAAGGAAAGCAGAGGAGGAAGATACAGAACAAAAAAAAGAAAGAACTAAGGGACTTCATAACCATAAAAATAGAGCGACTAATAGAAGAAAAAGAGGATAAGTCGAAGAAACAAAGGGCAAGAGAATTAGTTGTCGAAGTTGAAAGAACGCATGAAGTCTTGAAGAACCTGTTTGTACAGGAAATAAGTATAGCCACCCCAGAAATAGTAAGAGAAGGGAGATTAACCTCAGAATCTGTAAGAGCACATCAGTAGTGTGAATTCCTTTCACCACGAGAGAATAAGAATATAAATGGAAAGAGGATTATAGAAATTGTTAGATAAGCTCGGATCACAGGAAAGAAGGCCATGAAGCATAATAAGAAGAAAGCTAATCTAGAAAAAATACAGAAGCTACAGAGAACAGAAGGAAGACGTCATAGGAGGCAGATATGTAGAACTTGAACCTCATCGAAATAGCAGAACCACACAAAATGGCACTTCACCACGACGAAGCTATATGACCGTTGGAGGCGCCTTGACCGTTCGAATGATGCCCCAGAATGGATAGAAAACACAATTATGAGCAAATGGACCATTGAGACCATGCCATAACTAACAGATTCACATTGATGGCCACATTCTTGCCTATTGGAGGAATATGTTACGACGCTTTCTTATTTAACCCGTCGGACGCTGCACCGAGACCACTTTTTTCCACCCGTGATTATCCAAGATACCAAAGAATCGATTGTATATAGCATTGTGATTTCTAAACCTCGTCATCCATTGGATTACCTCTCTTATCTTTTCACCTTCCTGATCTATTTGTCTACAAGTGTGAAGGTCATGTGAACCTAGCATGTTAGAGATATTTTTTGGGGAGATCCTTATGAAGATAATGGATGATAGACATTTTTCTGTAGGAATACATGCATCATCGACTGGGTTACTACAAGCATCCACTTCGACTAGACATCGTTCTAGCCATGCTAACCCCATGACTGAGAAGAGAAGTAATAATCACGATGATCTAGCTAATGCGAAGCAGATCCCATCAGACTTGCCAGATTACATACTGCCTTTGGCTAGCGCAGTTAACCGCGACAACATCCCTCGTGATTTGAGTATACATTGATCACTGCGTACATCTTGAAGGGGATACACATAGTTGGAACCCAGTTGGGACAGATCCCAGCTCTGAAGAACAACGACTTTAATCTCGGCGATAGAAAAAACTATGCCATGCTCGTGCCCCATAGGTATTTGATGAAAACGAATGGGAAGAATTCATGCATAATCTCCTAGTCATGGATTAAGGAGATGGTGTAGTCCATGATACTAAATACTATGAAGATCACTCAATTTGGTCGACATCAAGAGGTTAACGCTTGCGTTAAACTCCTCTTTTCGTGCTACCATGGAGAAAATTTGTGGCTCGACAAGTGAATTATTGTGGATTCGGTGTTGATCCACTTGATTACAGGACTGAGCATGCAAGGACCATACCCTCATCATTTCTACCCAGGGAAGACTTCAGATCGCTCCCTGGCACATCGCATAAAGGAGTATTATGGCGATGTAGAAAAGGGAAAGTGAGGCTACAAGGTAGCCTCTATCCAGGATGGAGAAGTGCACCTTTCTTGACAACTTATAGCTGACAAGCTTGTCAGAAAGAACCATCTAACATAGGTCACTGGGTTCGTATTAGACCTCGCTGGGAAGTGCATGGAGGGGATGCAAATGAATTGGGTGAGTTACCTCGTCAACGAGATCGAGAAAGACTTCCGTGAAGCGTAGGATCAGGGGTATGAATTCCATTTCATCTAGTTACTTGTATTGATCGCATTTGTCGCTTGGCAGATGTCGAAAGGAGCGACATTCCCATAAGTTGAGCCATCGGAGCCATCGGAGCCATTGGCCGCAAGGTTCTCCACCTTGTGGTATACGAATGACATGTCGAAGAAGTGGAGGTCGAATGATGTGTTCCATGCCTACTACCAGCAACTGAAGTGTGCTATTGAGGCATTTCCATGCATGACACTGAACACATTGCACCAGTACAAACCGCTAGAGAAGTTTCATGCAGATTGACACTTTATCTATATCACTGCATGAAGGGATGAAAGCAAGGAGGAGTTACATTCCTATTATAAGTTGACTGGTGAAGACATGGAGGATATCACCAAAGAATAGCCGATGGAGTTCCTTTTATCGGTTGAATATGTAGAGTTCTCTGACGCGGACATCATAGGAAGCCCCTTGGTCACCCAGGTCAAGCATGTCAGGTACTGCAGCGCAAATCAAAAGATGAAAAAGGTAGAAGTCCAACAAATATAAATTGATGAGGAGGACAGCGCCTCTACAAGAGATGGATCTTGCTTGCCAGAAGGAGGAGGAGAATACCAAAGCAATGGACAAGGAGGAGGGGATGATGGAGAAATGCAAGAAGAAGGCAAAGCTACACCGCCTCAAGATCCCCATGTTTGAAAGAGACTTCGCAGAAAAGGAAGGCTTCTCTAGAGAAACATTCGACAAGAAAGAAGACATGCATCAGTAAGCCCAAGATGAAGGTCAGGCTCATAGAGGATGACATCGATCTAATCATCGCATCCATGGAGAATGCTTCAGAGGATATCTTGCAGTGATACGGAGCAAAGAAGGAAACATTGTACGAAAGAATCGAGAAGGATCTGAAGGAGATACAACAAGCCATCCATTTGATCCGCGCAATACCTACTGTGCCTTCTTAGTCAAAGATTGCAGAATTGGGGGATGAGCCTGCCCAATTATGAAGACTAGAATATGAAACAGAGGCTCGGCTTCAGGGAGTCCAAGAAGAAAAGGAATAGGCTACAGAAGTCTTGAAACAAGAAAAGGAGGAGGTCTTAGAGAAACTATGAGTTGTGTAGTCTTGCGAAACCATCTATGAGAAGGAGAAAGATGAAATTTGGGAAATGTTTGAGGAGGAAAAACCAAAGATACAGAAAGAAAAAGACCAGTTGCTTGCAAAGAAGACTGCGGTCAAAGAAGCGGTGACAAGAGTCAACTGAGATTCAAGTGGGGAAGCTCATTGAGGCCATTCAGCAACTTCAAGAAAGGATAACAGAGTTAGATATCCAAGCAGTACTGAGTACTCCACAAGAAGTGCATGATCAGAGGGAGGAATCGACCAAGAGCGTAGTTGGAAGGATCAGGGCCATCGCCTCATAATGTAAGAAGTTGAGTGATCGAAGTTTGCAAACCTATGAGCGCCTCACAGAAGATCCGAAGATGAGGAAACTGGAAGCACAGCTGAAGGAGGCACAACAACAGGAATCCAGCATGCAGGCACAGATGAAGCTACTCACTGTGGTCGAGCAAATGAAGAGATAACAGGAGAAATGTGTAGTCCAGTAGCAAATTACTTCCATCCAGAGCAGAGTCATGGAAGTTACACATAGACTATAGCCGGTACAGAACGAAGCCTGCATGATTTTTAAAGAGATTGAAGGATAAGGCTTGAAGCTAGACCAAGTGGTTACGATAGTGGAACAACACATGGAAGGGCCTGTTATAGAGAAAATGTTTTAGGAGTTCATTGAGAAGCAGGCTCTGGCGAAGTAGCAAGTCAAGGCAGCTCGAGCTAAGCTCAAGGCCTTTGAAGGAGTGTTTCCCAGATCCGAGTGACTCAGGATGATTCACAGGTGAGTGTTGGGGGCATCTTGGCCCTTGAACAAGTTTTGAGGAAACACTGGTCGTGCTTGACCACTTTTGGGGACTTCGATAGACTGGTCGAAGATGGAGCACCTAGGTGAAGCTGAGATCATAGGATCTCACTTGTTTTGCAGGCTTATGGACCCAACAAAGGGTTTAATAGGTTTTATGTAATGGGTTATGGGATGTTGGCCCATGGGTTTACCCATGATTAGGCCTTTTTGTAAATGTATAAATAAGTAGCTAAGTGATATAAGAATTATGGCTGGTTGGCTACGTGCACAATATGTTGTAAGTGTTAATGTTGGATTAGTGAAAGAATACGTTAAGGTTTGTAGTGATGAGTGCAAGAGGTTGTAAGTTGATTTGTGAAAAAATACTATGTAGAGTGAGGCTCTGTGCTAATAAGGAGTTGGCTCTGTGCCTTGACCTGATTTTGGGAAGGAGGATCTGGTGCACAGCGCGTAGATCTCTTGTCCTATGTGGATTTTTGATTTGTGGCTTTCTTTACAGGAGTGACTGAATGTAAGAAGATTGAAGACTAATAAATAATAAGAAGAATTTGGTGGACATAGCCCCACACTGGGGTGAACCACGTATATCATGTGTCTTGATGTGCTTTGTGCGATGTGAATTATGTTGTTTATCTGCTTAGTGTTGTTGTTAGAATGTATGATGGATTCCTTTTATGTTTTTGCTTAGTTCTTAATGGTATTAAAGATAAATGAATGCTAGATATGAGATAATTCTATGTTCTAAGTGATTGAAAGTGCTTGATCTTTAGTGTTACTGCGATGATCTGTAATAAGGGTTTAATCTGCGATGTAAATGAAACTAATGAATTAATGCATATTGTTGTCTAAGTGCTCTGCTAAGTGTTGTAATCACATATATGAGTCCCAGCTTGGTTGTAGACACCTAAGTCCTGAACCCCCCTGCCTCTACCTTGGGTGAGACTTCATCTGCTTCATAGGTGTTGCCTAAAGGGCCGGTAGTTAGGGTTTTGTTGGTGCCTAAAGGGCCGGTAGTGGGTTTTTGTTGGGTTTTCCCCTATGCCAACATGCCAAATTCAGTAGAAATTTCCTCATATAATGGGGGAACTCAACACAATGGAGACCATTGATTCCTAAGGGGGGAGGATTGATCTAGGTGGATATTGGTGGACACCCACCTATTCCAACTGGCTCACATATAGATGTCATCTTCACAATTTGAATTTTGATCTTGGCAGTTTGTTTCTAGCTTTTTGGGTCCTAAACTTTCGAGGTCATTTTGAGGCCCTCAAAAACGTTTCTTGGGATCACCACAGTCACACTATAAATGGAGTTAGAGTTTCAGGTGATAACGTGTAGTCCTCTAATAGACCTTTTGTTGGAAGAAGGCCAAAGTGGAAAAGCAAGGTGATTTTGGGAAAGAAAGCATGCATGAGGAAAGTGATAGCTGGAAGGAAGAAAAACATGTGTGCATGTAGAGAATACCTAAAGACATTAGGGTTAGGGTTTTGGTAATGTATTGTAATGGCTGGAAAGCCAAAAACGTATAAATATGGATACTTAGGTATCATATGGGGTAGGTTGATACGATATGTAATATTTTGATGTACAATATATTTTTGTATAAGTTGTTAAGTTGAAGAAGACGAAAGAGGGTATATCTTGAGGGTTGGATTGCAGGCTGAGGATCCTAGTGCGATCTAGTCCGCCTCATATATATCTTATTCGACTGTGAAGAATTGTAAAGTGCGTGGTGCTGTAGAGACAGAAACACTATAATAAAAGAGCCGAGAGTCAAATATTTGTGGACGTAGCCCAGGAGGGGGTGAACTACGGTAACATCTATGCTATGTGATGGATGCATGGATATCTTTATTGTCTTCATCAGTTATTATTATGCTTAATGAATGAGTTACTATATTTCCCTTTTATTCGTGATTGACAATATATTGTGTTTACAAGTTATAATAATGGTTCAATATTTAGTTCTCATATCTCGCACTCAATCCTAGGTTGTAAACACCTGAGTCTTACAGCCACCCATTAAAGCTATCTTGGGTGAGACTGTGCACCACATTCTGTGTGTTGTGTTTCCTTCTAGTTTACCAGGGGGGGTGATAGTTTTAGAGGCTTTGTTGGAAACCCGAAAATACATGAACCCTAGGTCGCTTATCATGAACTCAAACAGAATAGAATAGAATAGTAACCAACAAATGGTTATGTTGTTGTTGGTAGGAATAAGAGAGGATTGAGTAGATGAGATAAGTTGAAGACCTATCAAAGGCAGATCAAGAAAATATTAGGGCAAAAAGTAATGATCCATTAGAAGAGAATGTTGAGACCATGGAATCCCACAAAAGAAGAGATCGAAACTTGGTTGGGATCCAAAGATCTGGAGTTTGCACAGAAAGATAATCGAAACCCTATAATAACACCCCGCAAATATCTTGAGAAATACATGTTTATTGATTTACACGAAATATTTTTCTATGATTTTCCACATTTATTGTAGGAGTGGATACTAAGGTTGAAGGATAACCACGCAACGAATCGGATTCGACAGTTAGAGTGGACCCTAGTACATATCGAGTAGTTACAGTAGGTGAACAACAAATTCACCTGCGCAGTAGATTTTTGGCTTGATAGTATTGTCGAAGGCTTCATAACAAAGTTTGCAATTGACACAGCACAACCAAGCAAGAGTTTCTATGAGGACCTCGAGGAAGGTACATTATATCGTTGTCTACATCTATTAAGATACTGCTATACAACAAAGGTGTAATGACTATGGAATCAGACAGCCAAATGTCCTTGAGTGCATGGGGGAAAGTGGGAAGCATTGACAATGAGAGGAGAAATGGAAGGAGGAAAGGATAATGGAAATAAGGAGGAACCCTTGGACCCGATTATGATGAACGAAGACCAGATCAAGTAGATCATGGCAACAACTGGAAAGACGCGTAGCGAAGTACCCTACCAATATAAGGTGAATACCAAGAAGAGATTCATAGCCATGAGGGAAGGCTTGGCGAGTGATGAGGAAGAGGTAAAGGATCTTCAGGATGTGGAGAAAATTGAGGAAATCCTCCGTGCAACATATGATAGGAAGATGAGAGGTCTAAGAACGGGAAGATAAGGAAGCAATCCTATCCATATCAATGTCAGTGTGGAACCCATAAACCCATGTGCGACCAATACACCAAAGAGAACACCACCATTGAGACTATCGAAGTTCAGAAGTAGTCACACAGTAGGAAGTACTTCTACACAAGGAACAATAACTGGAGGAGCCAGTTCAAGAAGCACTAGTCAGGTATCTACACCACGTGGAGGTAGTAGTTCGACATTCAGAATGGCAGGACAAGATCCCACCATAAGGTTACCCAAATTTCGAGGAGAAGAAACAGAAGACCTTGAGAAACACTTGTTCATTTTTACAAAGATCTGGGAAGCAAAACAGATCACTAATGAAGATACCAAACTTGTGCAGTTAACTATTACACTAAGAGACCGCACACTAGACTGGTACATGCATCTCAATGCAAAATGTGCCACTGGGATGACAAGGACACTGACAGAGATTAAGAAGTTATTGATAAATGAGTTCTAGAAGTTGATCCCAGAGGATCAATATATGAATGAGATGATAGAAATCCAACAGAAACTAGGAGAATCTGTTTGGGAAATTGACGAGCAATTCAGGCAGTTGAAAGGGAAGTTGAAATATCTCATGACCGACATGCAACATAGACACCTGTTGGCATAGGGGCAGATCTAGGGTTCATCTCCAAGACCACACCAACAATCCCTAACTACTGGCCCTTTCGGCTACACCTGCGAAGCAGATGCAGTCTCACCCAAAGAAGCTATGGGGGGGTTGTAGGACAGAGATGTCTACAACCAAGGGAATTATCAAGTGGATCTAATACTAGAATAGTACAACATGCATATATCACTTATCATCTTATATATATTCCATACATATTATCAAATCTATCACAATATTGCAATAATAGTGTATCAAATGGAAAGAACAGAGTATCAATCATACATAACACAAAATATACGTGGTTCACCCTCTCTCTAGGGCTACATCCATAGAACTGTGCTTTATAATATATTAAGATGAAGCATACAGTTTTGATTTGCGCTCTTAGCAAGCAGATCTTCTCTCTTATTCTCTCAATCTCTCTCCTCCCTGCACACCCAGCTGCAAGGTTGATCTTCGCACCCAGCTGAAGATCTTACAATACCAAAAGGATCTCGTACTCAACTCTTCTCTCTCTCACAACCATAATCACTCATGTCAATACGACTAGATCTCACAAACTCGAACCAACCCTCCTCCCTCATATAGGTTCTTATTTATACATTACAATCACTCACCGACATCCTTAGGTCGAAAGCTAAGTGTCAAAACCCTAGATACCAAAACCCTAGGTGTCTAAAACCCTAGGTCAACTTAACCCACATTTTCAAGGCTTCGCCAACCTGTCTTTCCTTCCTTCTCGCACGTTGCTCCAAAGCATCTAACGGTGGATTTTTCGCTTTCTGAGCTGTCCACGATACTTCTTACTTGCTTACCTATCATCCAATGACTTGCTTTCTCGGACTTTGCTCCATATTTTCTATTCTTTTACTCACTTCGACCCATTAACAGTCACTGTGTCTTCTTCGAAGTTCTCGTTTTGCCTTTTCTTCCTTGATCTTTGCTTTCTTCCATAACCAAGCGCCAACAACACCTATTCGTCAATTCACTCCTACCACATTTAAAGTACCCATTGCAACAACATAAGTTCTAGACACAGGAAGAGGCTTTGCAGGAAGCCCTACAATGGAAAGAAAACCAGTACCAGTAGACAGATCCAGCCATTGAAGAAATAAAGGAGGATTTGAAGAACTTAATGTTCCAACTCAACTAGAATAAGAATAAGGATAAACAAGAAGCCATTTGGTGCACTACATACAGGATGGAAGAACACCAAAAGAATGAATGTCCAACATTCACGTAGTATATGGTAGCATGAATGTCAAACCCATTTCCAATAGGAGGACTATGGTGCTAAATATACAAGAAACTGGGTCACGACCCATATCACTGCATGATGATGCAGAAATACTAGACAATACCAAAGAATTCATACTGTACCTTATGTAAGTCAATAGGCCACGATGACAAAGATTGTAGAACTAAGGAGCTAATGAGAGAAAGGAATCAGATGCATATAGAGTACAAACATAAATGATGACTGGGCAAGCCGCGCCATAGTTTAACTAAGTTTCAACTCCATACAACATTGCGCATCAATAGTATAATACTACGCAACAACAATATAATAATGTGCAGCCACAGTACAACACAACAAAGCCTCAGTACAATACCACACGTTATAATTAGGTTCCTCAATATAACAAGCCAAGAGGAGATCGAGCAGGCTACAGAGGTGGAGGATGAGCAAGAGGAGGTTTCGAATGAGGTAGACAACCAGTGGTATGTCATAATTTTCAACAACCGGGACATTATGAAAGAGAATGTCTGCTTCCACCAACAAATTGTATGTATTGTCGTGCATCAGACCATGATACAAAGGAATGTCCGACACTATTAGTAAAGATCCGGGAAAAGAGGAACCAGAACAACCATAATGTTCAGTGGATCTCAGCCGAAGCAAGAGATGAAGGACATAATATCAACATAGTTACTCACAGAGGAGATAAAATAGGAAACGATACAGTCTGACAAGAGCCATCACAAAATCAATGGGTGAAAAAGAACTCCAAACCAAGGAAGCAGTTCAACACACAGAAGGAGAAAGAGATATTTAAGCAAGCTCAACAAGAATTTCGAAAGGAGGACATTACGATGATTTCAACTACGCAACAAAGCAAGGAATCGCCAGAATACGAAATGTCTTTGTTATTGGATCATACCAATGAGCCACATTATATGGGACAATTAAGTACAATCAAAATATTTTTGCAATCATGTGTAAAAGTATTAAATGATTCATCATCTGTGAAAATATTTCAAAACATATTAGAAAAATGTAGTATGGTGACAAAAGGAAAACTAGAACCAAAAATATTCAGTCACCTACATAAAAGAATAAGAACAAGTAGGGAGTTCATACTGAATGCAAACATCGATAATTTCAATATGGGAGATATCATACTAGATCTAGGATCTGAAGTTAATGTATTACCAAAGAATACATGGCAATGCATGGGAGATCCCACATAAGGATATTCATATGTTCAATTGAAACTGGCAAACCAACATAGAGTCCTACCAATCGGTAGATTGAAAGGAGTAATAGTAGACCTAGATGGAGTGCGCACTAAAGCAGATTTTGAAGTCATTGAAATAGTGGACGACACAACCCCATATCCAAAGTTGCTTGGTCTAGATTGGGCACTTTATAACCAGGATATAATCAACTTAAAGACCAGGAAAATGGCATTTGAGTCGAGAGAATATAGGGTCATCGTGCCTTTAGATCCATCGGAAGGGGAGAGGTTTGTAGAACCTACTTGCCTAGACTTGGAGGAAATCAGCCAGTTGTACAGAACAACTGTGCATGATGAGGATTACGTAAACCCAACTGCAGATCAGATACTCAGTTGGCGGAGTATTACTTCATATGCAACAGACTCAGACATTGGTTTAGAAAAATGGCAACAATGATTACATGAATTTTTCATGAGAAGATGTGCAAGAATAAACCACGCAGTAAGATGGGTAGGCACAGAAATAAGGGAACCACCCAGTTTCTATGGAATAAATGATTTGGAAACATTCTTGGCACAATATTAAGACGAAGTATTAGAGAATCATAGATTGTTATCACTTGATATAGCACTGAAGGCCACGACTGCAAGATGGTGGGGTGCACACAAAGAGACAATCACATATTGGTACCAATGTAAGCGGTTATTGAGCATAAGGTTTGACACAGAACAGAAAAAAAACAAGCAGCAGAAGTATGATGGACAAGGGGAACCAGTGGAACACTTAGAGAAGTGCAGAATGCTGTGGAAAATGACACCCCCAGATGAATGGCCTCATTATTTCATACACACTCTACAGGGCATACCAACGAATTGGTATACAGACCAGGGACTGCGCAGAGCAACTACGACCTGGACAATATTACAACAAAATTTTACAGTCACTTTATCATTTGAACATGAGAACCCCAACATAGATGCAACTCTTAAAAACATAAGAGGGTGATATTCATCAAAGAACTAGAAGTCAAACTCATAACATAAGAACAATAGAGATATAAACAGATAGTTAAAGAACTGTTGTCATGTTACCGTGTGCAAGAGGAAGCACCTGATGAAGAGGATCCACATGATATTTAGATAGAAGAAGCAAAGGGAGAAAGAGAAGTGGAAGGACCATCTATAGAATCATAAGTTATTTCCACACCGATCAAGGTAAAGAAAGTCAACATTGGGACAACTGAAAATCCCAAGATGGCCAACATTGGAGATTACTGGGATGAACAAATGGTAGAAAGCATAACAGAGTTATTGCACGAGTACAACGACATGTTTCCCACTATATTTACAGAGATGAAGGGTATAATAGGAGAGCTAGGAGAAATGAAAATACCACTCATACATGAAGCTAGATCGATCAGACAATGGCCATATAGACTCAATCCAATATATAAGCAGAAAGTCAAAGTTGAGATGGACAGGATCTCGAAGCTGGAATCATAGAACCGGTTGAAGAATCAGAATGGATAAGCCTGATGGTAGTGCAGGAAAAGAAACTAGGGATCAGGATATGTATCGACTTGAGGAAGTTGAACGATGCATGCCTACATGACCCATTCCCTACACCTTCCATGGATGAAGTGTTAGAGAACGTAGGTGGATATGAAGCTTACTCATTTACTGATGGATTCTCATGATACAATTAGATCAAGATAGCACAGGAAGACAGATACAAGACCAGGTTTGTGATAGAATGGGGATCTTACTAGTACACATTCATGCCATTTGGACTGAAGAGTGTACCAACAATCTTTTCTAGAGTAGTAATTGTTGTGTTCAACAAATTCGTCCACCAATTTCTAGAAGTATACTTGGATGATTGGACATTCTATAGTTTGTTGAAAAAACATGTAGAAGTCTTACGATTAATGTTATAAAGATGGAGGCAGTGCCAGATATCACTAAACATAAAGAAATTCATATTTGGAACATCGTTTGGGATACTATTGGGCCATATAGTATGAAAACACGGTTTACTCGTAGATATTGCAAAGATCACAGTAATTGTTAATTTACCAGCACCAAAAATAGTATGTCAACTAAGATCGACATTGGGACACATAGGATACTACAGGAAGTTTATCAAAGGGTATGTGCAGATTACTGCACCAATGGAAAAGATGTTAAGAAAGGATACAAAGTTTCAGTGGAACAACGAGTGTCAACATGGTCTGGATACACTGAAAGAAAATATGGTCGTCGCACTAATATTGGTATTTCCAGACTGGGAGAAGACATTCCATGTACATGTAGATGCATCAGCCATGGCACTTAGAGCTATTTTGGCAATGCCAGGAGCGGGAGACCTGGATCACACCATAGCCTTTGTGAGCAGAGAGCTATCAGAATCATAATAGAACTATAACACTACATAGCGAGAAGGCCTAGCTATGGTTTATGCACTACAAAAATTTAGACATTATTTATTGGGAAAACACTTTAAGATGTTCACAGATCACTCAGCCCTGAAATACCTAGTCAACAAGCCAGTGTTGGGGGAGAGAATTTGCCAATGGTTACTGTTATTTCAAGAATTTGAATTTGAACTAATATTCAAGCTAGAAAAAATGAATGTAGGACCTGACCACCTATCAAGAGTCACAAATGGAGAAGAACCTACGAAATTAGAAGACAACTTTCCATATGGACAGTTATTATCAGTTCAGATTGTCAATGAATACTTTGCAGATATCATTCAGTACTTGAGTACAGGTACTGCACCGCAAGAATATAACACCACGCATAAGAAACACCTAGTAGTCTGCACCGCAAACTATCAACTGATCACGGGACACTTATACAAAAGGGGCATGGAAAAAATCTTGCATAGATATGTGTTAGAACAAGAAACACCAAGGGTGTTAGCATAATCCCATGAGGGGATTGCAGGAGGACATTATGCAGGAAAAGATATCGCGCATAAGGTATTGCACGTAGGACTATGGTGGTCGATGATTCACCGAGACTCGAAAGAATACTGTCAGAGATGCGATGTCTATCAAAGGGTTGGTAAACCCAACAGAAGGGACGAGATGCCATTACGACCACAAGTAACATTATAGGAGTTTAATAAGTGGGAAATAGAATTTGTGGGACCAATCAACCCACCAGCAAAATGAATAGGATCTATGTACATCATCACCACGACAGAGTATTTAACAAGATGGGCAGAAGATGCACCAATGAAATATTGCAACGCAGAAACAACAATACATTTTTTGTTTCAACAGGTGATCACTCTATTTGGATTCCCAAGATTTTTTATGAGTGACCAAGGAACACACTTCATAAACAACACCATCAGTGCTATGACTCAAGAGTTTGAAGTACATCATCAAAAGAGCACACCATATCACCCATAGGCAAACAACACAATGGAAGCATTTAACAAAATCCTCGAGAATGCATTGACAAAGGTCTGTAATGTCTAAAAGGATGATTGGGACCTCAAAGTACCAGTATTATTATGGGCTTACAGGACCACATGTAAAACATTGACAGGGCACACGCCATTTAAACTGGTCTATGGCCAAGAAGCAGTAGTACCATTAGAATTCTTAGTACCAAGCTTACGTGTAGCATCCATCACACACATGACAGAGCAAGGTTCAATTTAGGAAAGGATAAACCAACTAATGAACATGGAGGAAGATCGAATCTTAGCAGGATTTCACCAACAAGTTTAGAAAGAAAGGTAAGAATATTGGAATGATAGACACATCAAGAAGAAAACTTTCAAAGAAGGAGATCTAGTATTGATGTATGACAACAAATCGTTTCAGCACCCAGGGAAGTTAATAATGCATTGGTTGGGAACATACAAAGTAAAATATGTCACATATGGAGGAGCTATACAGTTGAGAGAATTATCAGGCGCAGAACTAAGAGGGATGATCAATGGGAACCGACTGAAGTTGTACAAAGATAGTCGACCACCTACCGCGCAATAAAATAAATAAATAAATGTTAAATAGTGCCAATAGAGGAAAATTGCACTGAAAGAAAAAAGAGTATGCACACTTGGGAATACAAACTCGGCGAGGAGAAGGACAATGACCACATAAAAAGGGAAACAAATGGGAAAATGGAAAGATGGAAAAAGCAGTATGACATGAAGGCATTAGGAGGAATTGATCAGGGATGAAGTTGCAGTTCACATAATGCACACACTCAAGGAGAATACTATGCAGGAGAAGACACAGGAAACAGAGCTCAAGGAAAAGTTCCAGGCGGTCTCCAGGGATATCGAAGAGTTGTGTTAGGTGGCTCAGGACGAGCGACATGTCAGTTTTGGGGGTCCATTGGAAGCAATCCAAAGTGGAAAAGCAAGGTGATTTTGGGAAAGAAAGCATGCACAAGGAAAGCGACAATTGAAAGGAAGAACAACACACATACATTCAAAGAAGACATAATGATGTTAAGGTTAGGTTTTTGGTAATTTATTGTAATGTCTGAAGAGACAGAAACGTATAAATATAAATACTTAGGTATCATAAGGGGTCGGTTGATACGATATGTAATATTTTGTTTTATGATCTATTTTTGTATAAGTTGTTAAGATGAAGAAGACGAAGGAGGGTATATCTTGAGGGTTGGATTATAGGCTGAGGAGACTGGGGCGATATAGTCCACCTCATATATATCGTATCTGATTGTGAAGAATTGTAAAGCGCATGGCGCTATAGAGACAGAAACACTATAATAAAAGAGCCGAGAGACAAATATTTGTGGACGTAACCCAGGAGGGGGTGAACTACGGTAACATCTATTTTATGTGATGGATGCATGCATATATTTATTGTCTTCAGAAGTTATTATTATGCTTAATGAATGAGTTTCTATATTTCCTGCTTATTCGTGATTGACAGTATATTGTGTTTACAAGTTATAATAATGGTTCAATATTCAGTTCTCATATCTCGCACTCAATCCTAGGCTGTGAACACCTGAGTCTTACAGCCACCCATTAAATCTATCTCAGGTGAGACTGTGCAACGCATTATGTGTGTTGGTTGCCTTCTGGTTTACCAGGGGGGGCGATAGTTTTAGAGGCTTTATTGGAAAATCGAACAGACATGAAACTTGGGTCACTTATCATGAATTCAGACAAAACATAATAGAATAGTAACCAACAGCTTTCCAATGCGCTATCATGCACCTAAAACAAATATCGTATGCAAAATTTACGATCCCAAGAAGTTGATGTAACAACTTACCACGATGGGGCCCACATGAATTTTGGCGCTTCATCTCCTAGGGTTAGGTTTTTGGATGTCCATGGTTTTGGCATTAATATTTAATGTAAAAAGGAATTTGTATCCTCATTGTATTCATATTCTTTTGAATGAGTGTAGTCGTCACATCTCTTCTCAGAAATAAGCCACCACCATTCTAGCAAGCTTGTTTCAATATACATTTTACAATTTCATCATATTTCTTTATTGAATAGAATCCATGTTTTAATGTATCTATGTTATTTTTCATTGTATCTCTATGTTCATAATATAGATCTGTATTTATTTCATTCTTATCATAAAATCTGGATCAATAGCGTTGTGGACAAAGCTTCTGATGGGGTCCTCTAAAGAATTCTTTCTGCAAATGCAACCAAACTTTATCTCCGACCTAAAACTTGTTTGGAACCCATTGTTGATCATGGTGTTGTTTGTAATTGGAATTGGACTTCTACAAAATATCCTGAACCTTTTGGCATATGTGTTGGATTCGTTCAATGAACTAGGTGGATTTGTCGACTTCAGTTTGAGAATGGGACAATTATGCCTATGTGGGTGCAAGGGGTAGTGAAACATCCATGGGACCCAATGGTTGAAATACAAACCCCACCTGAAATGGTTTGTGGTTGGTTGAGCTATGTATGGCTCTACTGTAACTCTGTTGAACATAGGTAAGACTCTCATCCCATGTGCGCAGATTCTTGGAATTGTACATGCACAATATATGCACAATCATCCTGTTGACGAACTCGGTTTGGCCATTTGTTTGGTGGTGGAAGGTCATGGATTTGGTGAGCTTGGTGTCTAGCCATGACCAGAGGCTCAACTAGAATGTGTTGAGGAACCAACTGTCCCAATATGAGATGATTTTTTGTGGTATCAAAAAATGTACCCACACTTGTTCGAAGAAGATCTTCGCTATGGGCTCCACTGTGATGCTCTTCTTGTAGGTAGCCATAATCACCATCTTGCAAAAACATAGTCATTTCCCTACTTGGTTGAAGGAAGAACTAACATGTAGTCCATCGACATGGATTCTCAGGGCCTATCAGAAGTAGGAAGAGGGGTGTACATGCCTTGTTTCTCAATGGCCAGTTTGGCAATGGCGCAAGTCGTGCAGGACTTGATATAGTTATTGACATCTTGTCGAAGTTTTAGCCAATAGAAATGTTGTTGCAACATTGCCACTGTCTTTTCTACGTCGAAGTGTCCTACCACCCGACTGTACTGTTATTCCCAAATCATCTTTTCTCACTTGATTGATGGGATGCAAATATGGGCCTAGATGACACAACAACCCATCCTAAAGATGGAAATTAGTGATAGTTTTGTTTGTTCCCAACATATAGTAGGTAGTGGTGAAGTCAGAAACACGGTTGGTGCTCCCATTCTTATATTTTATGTTGAGATGGAACTGTTGCAAGAATACAAACCAATTCCGATGGCAGTCATTTTATAATTTTCCTTGTGTCTACATGAACTACAAAGGCTCATGATCAGTGTGGATGATTGTCCCCTCCCCGAGAATGTAATGCCTTCACTGGTGGAAGGCTTGTACAATGGATTACATTTCTTTGTCATAAATTGGGTACTTACGGATAGTATCTGATAGTGTCTCACTATCATAGGCCATGAGATGTCCATGTTGAGTTAGAATTATGTCCATAACATAGTCTGAAGCATATGTATCAATATCAAAATCCTATTGTAGGTCGGTTAATGATAGCATCAGGGCTGAGCAAAAGCATTGCTTCAAATCATCGAATGCTTTCTCTTGTGACTGGGCCTACACGGAATTTTCCTTGCCACCACCCATGTTCACTTGGCTAAGAGCCCATGCAATGTGGGAGAATCCAAACATGAACCTGTGATAGAAATTGGCAAGGCCTAAGGAACTTTGAAGCTTAGTGAGTGTGGTCAAGGTTGGCCAATAACGAATGAACTAGATCTTTGTGGATCGACATGCACTCCATGCTCATCAACAATGTATCCTTAGTATTGGACCTTATTCATGTCGAAGGAGGATTTTTCCAAATTTTCATATAGCTTGTGTTGTCGCAGAGTGTGTAGAACCTGTTGAATATGCTGCAAGTGCTTCACCCAACTCTTATTGAAGATGAGGATATCATCCAAAACACCACCAAAAAAGAATTGGTGAAAGGAAACAAGATATCTTCCATCATCCTCATCAAATTTGTTAAGGAATTTGTCAAGCCAAAGGGCATGACCAACCATTCGAAAATACCTTTGTTTGACTTGAAGTCAGTCTTCCATACATTGGTTTGATCTATTGGGACCTAGTGATAGCCAAAATTCATATCAATCTTACTAAATTATTTGGCCCCCTTGTGTTGGTCAAGGAGATCGTCAATTTAGGGAATTGAGTACTGATTCTTGACTGTGATTTTATTTAGATTCTGGTAATCAATGTAGAGTTTCCAGGTCCCATATTTCTTATGCACAAGCACGATTGAGATTCCACAAGGTGATGAGCTTGGTCGGATGTGCCCCTTTTCAAAAAGCTCTTGGATCTGGCACTTGATTTCCTCATTTTCTGAAAGAGAGCGGTGATAGACTATCCCATTGGGTAGTAGTGCATTGGGGGTCAGTTTGATTGAGTGCTTGACCTAACAATGCAGAGGTACCCCAATCGGTGAGGAGAAGATTCATTTGTATTCTTCCATGACCTTATTCACTTGATTATGCTACGTGCAGAGACCTACTGAGAAGGCCATGGATGTGGCTAAAACCATCTTCTCACTTTAAGCGTGAATCATGAACAAGATAAACTTCTTGGTCTGAGAGATGAAATTCATGCATTTCTTTCCAAAGATCAAGGAAATGGCAGTAGGTGGGACTACCTCAGGTATCCTATACAATTTCTTGTCCAAAGTAATAATAACATTATGAGGCCTAGACTCATATAAAACATAATGTTTCCATAAAGAAGTTTGGCCCAAAAGAACATCACAAACTTCAAGGGGGGAGACATCACACAATACCTCATATTTGAAGGGCTTGATGTCGTAGGGTAGGCGTCACTATTCGATGACTTGGAGATCGTTCCCTTGGTGAAGCCCACTGATGATTTACGATTGTGAGTGTCATGTGGTTGGCAGGTCCAACCACTTGAAAACCTCCACTGATAAGAGGTTCTTCTGGATACCTCTATCAACGATGAAGTGTAGAGGAGTACCCTTCACCCAAATATATGAATGAAAGAGGCACTCACCTTCCTTTGGTTCATCATTTCACAAGGATAGACCTTGGTGGTAGAAATGATGGAACTGGGTTCTACGTCAATGATATGTCTCCATTTTTGTAGTTATGACTCGGAGTTGGAGCCCACATTTGATTCAGAGGCTTTCACCTTGACCACCAATGACTGAGTTGAGAGGCATTCAACAATGTTATGCCAAGGGATCTTATGGAAATCACACCACTTCCTAGTGTCTTTCTTTGTCTTCCCATTGTCCTTCTTTATTTGCGGCTTAGACTGGTTGTCATGAGGATATCAATCCTTGATATTTCCTTTTTTCTACGGGTTGGGGCCACCTTCTACCTACTTATTCTATGATGGGTTCGCATACCCAAACTATCACATCTTTTGTTTAAGCTTCCGCTCGATTTTGACAACATATCGATAGGTCACACCCAAGGATGATATGTCTAGAAACTATATTTTTGCATGAATGTATCTATGTAGACCTCCATGGTACTTGATCACTAGATGTCACTCAGATTCTTTGATACCCAACTCGGTGCACAAGGTATGGAAGACATTAGTGAACTCTAGCATTATTTGGTCCCTTTCTTAGCGTGGTGTGGTCCAGCTTGTATATAAGTTGTCATAACTTCCAACAAGGTAGTAGTGTTCCTTAATAGCATCCCTAAAACAACCCCAAGTGGGTGTAACTACAAATAATGTAGATTCCTCTATTACCTTTTTCTCACAGAAAGTATCCCACCATTATTTTACATAGGGGACAGCCTTAAAGAGCGCAAATGTAATCTTTTCTCTATCGAAAAAGTTATGGATAGAAAAGTACCCTTCTAGAAGGTTTAACAATTTGTCTACAACATCTACATATATTTGACCTTCAAATATAGGAATATCAAAATTGATCTATACCTTGAAGGGGGTGGCACCACTGCTCGAGGAAGATGTGTCACCTATTGGCATTCATCAAAATATTTGTGCAAAATCATCCATCATCTTGTTCCTCTTTCACGTGAGGGATTTTTTCAACAACAAATTAAAGGGATATCCTACCAAGTCATCTCTTTTTTCTTCCTCCATGGTCGGTCGTCGGGTTCGGCGAGGCCAATCTTCCAAAGACTCAACTGGATCAAGACCTAATTGCTTATACCCTGACCTCATTGGTGAGACTCACAAAGAAACAAATGAAGAGAAGACTGCTCTGATACCACTGATCCATATTTATGAGTGGAATGAAATGAAACACAAATCTATAACATTAACACAGATATACAGAGAACAATAAGAGATATACTTTGAAACTTAACTTATATTCAATAAAGAAATTTGTTTAAACTATAAAATGAAGAATGAAACAACCTTGCTCGAATGGTGGTAGATAATCTCTTAGAAGAGATGTGGAGGCTATGAGAATTCTCCTGAGCACCTTATAATGAGGCCTACAGGCCTTTTTAGCATCAATAAGTAATAAAAAAACCCTAGACATCCAAAAACCTAACCCTAGGAGATGAAGCACCAAAAGTCATGTGGGTCTTGATGGGGTAAGTTGGTACATCAATGTTGCCACAGGGGCAGACCCAGGGTTCAACTCTAACAACGCACCAACAAACCCTAACTACTGGCCCTTACAACAACACCTGCGAAGCAGATGAAGTCTCACCCGAAGTAGCAATAGGGGGGTTGTGGGACACAAGTGTCTACAACCAGAGGGAATACAAGATGATTCCAAAACAACAACGCAAAATAGCCTAGAGATTATTAACAGTATTAAGATTAACTTTGCGAAGTAAGTTATATCTTTTTATCTTCAACAGGAAAAATAATAGTGCAATAACAGTGTAAAAGTTAGTAAATAACAGAGCATCAACCACATGGAACAAAAAGATTTTACGTGGTTCACCCTCTCCCTAGGGATACGTCCATAGAACTGTGTTTATTGATAGAATAGATGAATATATATAGTTCTATCTTCACACTCAGTTGTAGATCCTTCTCTCTCTTCCTCTTTATTTCTTATCCCTACACACCGAGTTGCAGAGTCGATCTTCGCACCCAGATGAAGACCCAAAATACAAGAATACCCTAAAACATAACACCCTTACATCTCAACACCACTATCACACTCTCCTCTCAACTCTTCTATACCTCTATTTATACATTCCATGACTCTTAGAAAACCATGGACCGAAGCCCAGGTGCCAAAACCCTGGGTCTACATAACCCTCATTTTAAGGACTCCATAGACATGTTCTTCCTTCTTATCCGCGAGGTGATCCAAAGAACCCATTAGTGTCTTCTTCTTCTTGCTGACTTGTCCACGATATATCTTCTTTGCTTCTTTGTATTCCTTGATCTTCTCTTTCAACGACTTGTTTTCCTTTACTTCATTCCTTATGTTATGCTTCTTTAGCCACTTCGACCCTTCCTCGGTTTGTGTGCCTTCCGCACACTTCATACTTTGTCTTTCTTCTTCCTAAATCTTCGCTTTCTTCCTTAATACATGACTAAGGGCCAATAGGCCCCCAACACTCACATGTGACTCGTCCCAAGTCACTACAAGGTTGATCCTTTTGTATTACTTCGACTATAGATTGCACGGAGAAGCCTGTGATTTTTTCTTTGTCCCTCCCTATCGTGCGGAGACTGTCTTTTTTGTGTCTGATACCCAATTTCAACTACACCTAGTACCTAGACCCTTCTTCCTTTTCTTTTACTGAGAGATGCAAGGCAGTTGGTTGTCACAATAAAGCTTCAACTAGATCCCATTTACTAAACCATCCTTCCATTCTCCATTAAGAGTCTTCAACTACGCAGCTCCACATTCTGTAACATAGACAACCTCGAATGGCCCAAGCCAATGTATCCTGAAATTTCTTGGATGCTTCATGAACTTGATGTCATATAAAAGTACCAAATCTCCTTGTTTAAATGCTTTCTTCTTGATATGGCTATCATGTTAATCCTTTTCTCGTTCTTTTTGTACCTGCTGATGAAATCCTGCAATGAACATGTATTCCTCTAGTTCCATCAACTACGCGAGCCTACCTTAAACAACGCCAATGTCATCCATACCTCTAAATGTTACAATTCTTAAACTAGGAACCAAATATTGTATAGGTACCACTATTTCCTAGCCATAAACTAACTTGAAGGGAGTCTGGATTGTTAATTTTTTGCAAGTAGTTCGATAAGCCCATAAAACTACTGGAATTCTCAAATCCCAATCATCTCTGTTAACACTGCAAATCTTAGTCAGCATTGTCTCCAAAATATTATTGAAAGCTTCAACTGTAACATTTTCATGTGGGTGATATGGTGTGCTTTTCTGATGGTGAACTTCGAAATTCTGAGTCAAGGATTCATAGTTTTGTTAATGAAGTGTGTGCCTTGACCACTCATAAGGATCTTTAGGCATCCAAATCTAGTTATGATATCCTCAAAGATGAATCACGCAGTTGTAGTTGCACTACAGTCTTTGATTGATCTTGCTTCTTCCCATCTAGTCAAATACTCTGTAGCACTGATGATATATCGAGAGCATCTACGCTTTCCTAGTGGGTTGATAGGTCCCACAAAGTCAATAGCCCATTTCTCAAATGCCTGTAAAGTTAACTGAGGTTCTAAAGGAATATCATCCCTTCTAGAAGGTTTCCCTATTCTTTGACATACATCGTAGGCTCTGTAGTATTCCTTAGCATCCTTATGTAAAGTGGGCCACCAGAGGACAGCTCTGAGAACCTTCTGCATTGTTTCTCTCCCTTCATAATGTCCTCATGTGATGCCTTTATGTGCTTCTGCAATAATCAATGGTCTTTCTGACTCCATAACACATCTTCTTAAGATCTATCTGGTCCCATCTTATATAATTGTCCAGCTATAAGTTGAAAATCTACAGCGCGAACTACCAACTATTTATTCTGAATAACTGTATACTTGCGAGGTGTCATTGCTATGGAAATGAACTGGACTATCTCGACAAACTGATCATCGACTTTCCTGATGGCCAAAAAATGTGCATCTGGTAGTGTATCATCCAAATTGGTAGGTTCCTCTCCATGTTCTAACCTGGATAAGTGGTCAGGTCCCTTATTCATTCTTCCTGGCTTCACCACAATCTCAAATTCATACTCCTGGAATAGTAATAGCCATCTGCATATTCTTCCCCCCAACATTGGCTTGTTGACTAAGTAATTCAATGCAGAATAATAAGTAAACATATTAAAATGTCCTCCCAACAAGTAGTGTCTAAACTTTTGCAATGCATATACCATACCTAAGCCTTCTCTTTCAGTGGTAGTATAATTCATTTCAGATGTAGAAATATTCCTGCTAGAAAAGGCTATAGGGTGGTCAATATATCCTGCACCGGGTTGTGCTAAAACTACTCCTAATGCAATGGATGAAGCATCAACATGAACATGGAATTCCTTACTCCAATCTGGAAAAACCAAAATAGGCGCAATGATCATTTTCTACTTTAATGTGTCGAATCTCTGCTCGCATTCCTTTGTCCATTGAAACTTACTATCCTTATTTAATAGATTCTCCATAGGTTTTTTTTATCTCTGTGTAACCCTTAATAAACTTTATGTAGTATCCAGTGTCTCCTAATGCAGTGCGCAACTGTCTAACCGAAGTAGGAGGAGGTAGATCAACAATGATAGCAATCTTGGAAGGATCTACCAACAACCCCTACTTACACACAATGTTTCCTAACAACACTCCAAAAGGTGAAAATAAAATACACTTCTTCAAGTTCAGGGAAATCTGACATTGCCTGCACTTATCCAACATTAATCTCAAACATTCAATATGATCTTTCAATGGACTAAAAATGGTCCAGTCATCAAAGTATGCCTCCAAAAAATTATGTAAAGATTCCTTAAATGCTTCGACCACCACCTTGGAAAAGATGGTTGGTGCATTCTTCAAACCAAAAGGCATCATAATATACTGAAAAGAACCCCATTTTGTTGCAAATGTAGTCTTATGTCTGTCCTCCTTAGCAATTATGATTTGGTGATAGCCTGAAAATCCATCTGTGAATGAATAAACTTCTTGTCCTCCTACATTATCTAGAACTTCATCAGTAAAAGGTGTAGGAAATGGATCATGTAAACATGCATCATTCAATTTCCTTAGATCTACACAGATTTTGATTTCTCCTATATTCTTATCTTGGACCACCATAGGGTTGATCCATTTAGAGTCTTTGATTGGTTCTAAAATTCATGCTTCCAACATTCTATCTAGTTAAGTCTTAACTTTCTGCTTGTACTTGGGATTCAGTCTGTAAGGCCTCTGCTTGATAGGCCTTGCAATTGATTTCAAAGGAATATTCATTTCTCCCATGGGCCCTTTAATTACCTTCATGTCTTTGAACTTGGTTGGAAAAAAGTCTTGATACTCATGCAATAGTTCCATAATCTTACTAATAGTAGCATCATCCCAATAGTCTCCAATATTTTCCAACTTAGGTGCTTGATCTGTTCCAATATTAACCTTCTTAATTTTAATAGGCTACCCAACAAAAGGTAATTCTATCCCTGGCCCTTCTATATCTCTTTGTCCTGTAGTTTCTGAAATGTTCACATTCCTAGGGTCATCATCCTCATCAGCATTAATATTATAACAACCCTGTAACCGCTGAAGAGGCGCAGTCCATTCATCTTCTTCTTGTCCAAGAGGGGGGTTAGGTGCCTCCTTAAAGACCTTTTGTCTTACAATTTGTAAAGCCTGATCTATTGTGGGGTATTGAATTTCAAATAGGAATGTAGCTATAAATTTGTGGGTCGTACCATACCAATATGTAGTGACTAAGCATGGTTATGCTTGAAGATATCAGTTGATAGGCGTAGTATCTAAGGTGTTAATGAACTTATGTACCCATTGTTCTTTAGGAATGCTTCTCCATGCTTCCTCACAACTTTGCACATGGTGCTTAGGAAAAATCTGACCTGTGTATCAAACTTCACAACCTTCCACTTGGTCTGAAAAGCGCATTGTCAACAAGATGTGACATTGTACCCACTCTAAGATGTTCTTCTTGTGTGTTCCCTACCATCTAGCTGGCATTTCTTTCAAGGCTTCATCTAGTTCCAACAACCTCTGTTATACTGGTACAATTCCTTCAAATTCAAATAGAAATGTCTCTAAATTATTCAAGCCATCAAATGTAGGAAGATTACTTACTTCTGTGCCAATCCAGCGAACTGCCTTAGTCAATATGGCACACCTCTGCGTAGAGACTTCATACATTCCATTTTGTCAATTTTCCAATGCTTCTTCTGAATTTGACGAGCATGCAATTTCACTTCACCAACTTAGATTTCCATCTGTTGTAGGATTAATATAATCCTCCTATCCTGCTGTCATTTTATAGATGTTCTCTCTCTCATAGGCGTGGTCTTCTTCTCTTATAGGCTTTTTTTCTCTACAACCTTCATCGGGATAAAGAGGTGCAATGACCCTAAGGCCATCACCTTCAAATGTCATTCTTCTCTTTTTCACGACAATAATAGTCAAATTGTCAAAATCCCAATCAATACCAAACAATGCAGGATAGGGAAAATTATCATCAACAATCTCAATCACTTCGAAATATACAAATGTCCTTAATCAGTCGATGTCCACAAGGACATGCTCTAGTCTTCCAAAGGGGTTCACTGCCTACTGATTAGCCATCCTGAGCCTAATAGTAGAGTAAATCAATTTAGGTTTTCCCATCAATTCCCAAGTCTGCTTCATCATAACATTTACTTTTGATCCCAGGTCAAGGACCACATAGTCCATGTCGTAGTCTCCAATCTGAGCACTAAGGTGCATTTCCTTGCTTGTCCTCATTTTTCTATATACTTGATTCACAACTCTACTCACCAGAGGATCTACTCTTCCAATTTCATATTTTCTTATCAGGTGTTGTAGTTCCTGCACAACTCTTTCATCTTTAATCAGATCAATACAAGTATACAATAAGTCCACAAGATTTCTTACCTCTTTTCCTTGTCTAGGTGGGGCAGACTGATCAAATTCTAGAGGCATTTCACATTCCCTTACTTCTGATTGTGCCCTAGATGAATACGCATGTTCACCTACAAATTCTCTTCTTGCTTCTTAAAAAGTATGCTTTTCTTTCCTTATATCAAACAATGGTGCCTTATCTGAAGATATTCTGATCCATGATCCATCTGTAGTCTTTCCTGGAGTCACCCTATATTATCATGTGACAACACCTCCTCTAGTAATAACAACAACTTTGGGTTCCTCACCACGAGGTTCAGCTGATATTTTCTAGACTTGTTGGTTTCCACCTTATCTTTCCTGAACTTTAGCTAACAATATTGGACAGTCTTCAATGACATGATCAAATGAATTACAGTAGCTGCAAGTAGTACAAGGGTTCTAACAATCCCTTTCCAAATGACCCAGCTGGGCACAGTTATAGCAAATAATCTAACCTTGACCTCGACCCATTCGTCCTCCTCGTCCTCTTCCTTTTAACCCACTACGAGGGGTGAAGCTTCCTCTTCCTGGGAAATTGAACTGCACAACATTCCCTTCTGACTGTAATTATCCTTGAATTCTATATGCATCCCTTGACCTTTCATGCATGAGGTCATAAGCCCTACAGTCCTTCTCATAATGCCCCATAGATTTATAGAATGTACAGTAAATATTGGTGGGTGTCTGGACATATTTCTACATATAATAACATTCACCAGGGCGATGTCTATTTATACATACCTCACACCATGGTAAAGTATCCTTCTTCAAAGGGTTAGGAGCTCCAGAGGCCAAGTATTCACTAAATAAAGGACAATTCTCTTTATCATCGCCATCTTCTTTATATCTGATACACCAGATGTCTTATCTTTTCTCTTTTCCTCTGTCTTTCTTCAGGTCTTCAATCTGTAAAGATAAACTAGTTAATTGATTCAAAATATGACTCATACCTAGACTGGATTCTCCTACAGGGGCTGCTTCTATTTTCATGGAAATCTCTAATGCTTTAGCCTGCCAAGCGACCTTCTGTTGCATTAAAGGAACTCTAATGTGTGGAGGGAGGGCAGCGATGAACCATTCCTTATGTTGTTCATCTAGAATCTGAAAACTTAAAAGGCTTGTCAGGGTCTTAAACCTCTGATCAAATTCCCAAATAGGTTCAGTCACCTTTTTCTTGATTTCCTTCAACTCTGTAATGCACTGCGACTCTGACTTAGGCTTCTTGAACTCTACACTCAACACAGTCTCAATGTCATTCAATGGTTTAGGTTGTATAGATGTTGTAACAAACTTCATATACCAGCTCAATGCATGGTCACTCAAGGTAGTACTAAACTGAGCTCTCTTAACAGCTTCGTCGGTGACATTCTTAATGCTCCATACAGCTTCGCATAAGAACTAGTGCTTGTCAGGATCCTTAGATCCATCTCTTATGAAAATAGGTAACCTCATTTCATCTGCCATTGATTTTCCTTGGTTTCTCGACTGAGTCTGTACTAAACTGCTTGTGACAGTACTCTGAGTGCTCTGATTACTCTGGTAACTCTGGTTACTTGGTGTTGCTAAAACAATAGGAATAACAATACTTACTTTGACAGTAGGCGCATTACCTGAAGTTTCAGGTTCTTCTCGGCAAGGTTCTTTAGTCTCTACTTCCTCTGCCCTTGCGAACTCTGAACAATCTTCATCTGATCGCTTTGCTTCTTCTCCACTGTAGAATCCTTCGTCTTGTGATAATGGCTCGTAACTCTTTTTAAACAGGTTCATAAGAGGAATATTTCTAAATGAACTCCCACTCTGCATGTGTCCAGCCTCTGTGTCACTATCATTGTTTGAATTCTTGAACATTAGCTTTAAAATACAACTGATTAATGTATCTTTAAGATATTCTTCTCATGCAATAACATCTTAATCTTCAACTTCAAAAAGTGTAAAAACTTCCCTCTAGGTCCCCTAAAGAAATACCTCTCTGCTTGACTATATGATTCCACTTTGCCAATATAAAATTAAGTAATGTACCCTCCAATAGTGTTTTCAAACCAGAGATCCATTTCCCTTGACACAACGTTATCAACTTTCTTGACTTTCTTAATCAACGTCGATGTCCAAACCATAGGTGGTCTAGATCTGATTTCAAACTGAGCGTTTTCTAGTCTAGCTAACCACTCGTACAACTCCTGATGAAATCCTGCAAAGAAAATCTCGTGCACATCAATAAAGATGTACCTTCCCAACCAATCTTCTGTACTAATTCTAGGGTTCTTGTTTTGATCTTCGACGAAGTCCCTTTCTTGTTCTTCCATCCAGTTCTGAATTTCTATCTTCGATGGAAACCACCTTGACATTCCCTCAAGAAGATCCCGGTCCCAACAACAAAACCATTTGTTGGCACAGAGGCAGACCCAGGGTTCAAATCTAACAACGCAACAACAAATCCTAACTACTGGCCCTTACGACAACACCTGCGAAGTAGATGAAGTCTCACCCGAAGTAGAAATAAGAGGGTTGCAGAACACAGGTCTCTACAACCAAAGGAAATGCAAGATGATTCAGAAACAACAATGCAAAATAGCCTAGAGATTCTTAATAGTATTAAGATTAACTTCGCGAAGTAAGTTATATCTTCTTATCTTCAACAGGAAAAATAACAGTGCAATAACGATGTAAAAGTTAGTAAATAACAAAGCATCAACCACATGGAACAAAAATATTTTATTTTGTTCACCCTCTCCCTAGGGCTACGTCCATAGAACTGTGTTTATTGATAGAATAGATGAAGATATACAGTTCTATCTGCGCACTCAACTGTAGATCCTTCTCTCTCTTCCTCTTTATTTCCTATCCCTATGCACCCAGCTGCAGAGTCGATATTCACACCCAGCTGAAGACCCAAAATACATGAATACCCTAAAACATAACACCCTTACATCTCAACACCACTATCACACTCTCCTCTCAACTCTTCTAGACCTCTATTTATATATTCTGTGACTCTTAGAAAACCATGGACTGAAGCCTAGGTGCCAAAACCCTAGGTCTACATAACCCTCATTTTAAGGACTTCGTCGAGCTATTCTTCATTCTTCTCTGTGAGGTGCTCCAAATCACCCATTAGTGTCTTCTTCCAGTTGCTGACTCATCCACGATCTATCTTCTTTGCTTCTTTTTCTTCCTTGATCCTCTCTTTCAACGACTTGCTTTCGTTTACTTTGTTCCTTCTTTTATGATTCTTTAGCCACTTCAACCCTTCCTTGGTTTGTGTGCCTTCCACGCACTTCATACTTTGTCTTTCTTCTTCCTTAATCTTCGCTTTCTTCCTTAATACATGACCAAGGGCCAACAATCAACTTCCCGGGGTCGTAACTTTTGCATATGATCTCCATTTTAGGTGCACAATAGACCATTGGAAAGGTTTATCCGAGGACTACATATTTTGTTTTCACACTCTGACTCATTCTACAGTGTGACTGTGGTGAGGCCAAAAAATGTTGTTTAGGGCCTAAAAACGGCCCCGAAAGTTTAGGATCCGAAAAGATAGAAAAAACATGCCAAGATGAAAATTGTATGTGAGCCAGTTGGAAGAGGTGGGTGGCCATCAATATCCACCTTGAACATGCATGCAGTTGGTGACTTTTCATAAAAGATAAGTGTCTTTATGTGCTTGTCTAATTCATTGCATGCTTAATTATCTATGTTTAATATTGGTTTAATTATTGTATGTTGTTGCATATAAATAATTATTGTTATTCTGTATATGTTGCTTGCACATGTAAGTGTGGTGTTGATATTTAGTATTTGTAGTCATGCATGACTATGAAAATTGTTGTTAGTTTTTATATTAAGTTAATCTTATGATAATGGTCATGAGTCTCCAAGGAGAAGTTAGAATGGTCGTGTGCACGGGGAAATACTCTGTGTGCACAAGAAGTTGGATTCTCTTATGCATGGAGGGAAGCAGTCAACGTGCACAAGGAAAACATAATTGACCTGTGACGTCATAATGGTTGTGCATGCAGTAGAGAACACACGTTCATAGTGGATTACGCGCTCAATAGTGTTGTGTGCTCAGTATGCATGGGCACACAGTTGTTTTGTGTTATTTCCACTGTTGTAAGTGTGTGGCACGACTCAACTTGGAGTTGAGTGCGTTACTTCAAGTAATTTTGCACAAACTAATGTTATAGAGTAGAATTTGTGCACTAGATTTTGGAGTAGCATTGCTCAACTGTAATTTTGGTAATGTTACAATATGTTTTCAGAGCAGTTTGGTAACAGGGATGTTACAGATTGGTATTAGAGAATTTTTTTAATGTAAGTAACATGGAACGTTACATGTGCTCCCACTCAAATAGGAAATGAGGAGGAGATCAAGGGGACACCTAAGCTTAAAAATAAGAAATGTGGTAGTTGGGTGAGGATAAATCATTATTTTGTATTTTGAAATAAGTAATTACTTGTGCATGTAAGTGACACATGGGTGGGTGCATAATAGGTTATTAGTAATTTAGTAAAATATATTTTTGCATGAGATGGACAAGTGGCTTGAGCCAAAAAACCTATAAAATGAAGGCTTGAACTCGAGGACAAACACTTTTATGCATCATAATGTTGGATGGTTGCTCTAATACTTAAGTTTCTATTGGAGTTTGTTGAAGAGTTTATTCTATTGAAGAGTGTTCTTGAGGTGGGGATTTCTTCTCAAGCTTAGCAGTTTCATTCTTCTCTCATTTTGTTAGATTGGTACCTTCTATACAACCCCATCATGGCTCAAGAATCCTTGGGAAAGAAGAGTATCCATTGGAGTTGGTAGGGTGATCAACCAATATATTATCTCTAATTAACAAGTAACACGAGGAGAAATACCATGAAAAATTGACATAAGGAGGAGAATAAGCTTCAAATTCAATGTTTCCGAATCAAAATTATGATAAGAAAGAGATATGTAAATATATTTGAATTCTTTTAATTTGCACTTTTTTTTTTATAAAAAATATTCTTTTATTTCAATAATAATATCATTCTGAATATGTAAAACAATATTGTTTACACTTCTATATGAGCTTGGTTATCAGCCTGGAATAAAAGTATGATTTTGCCCTTATATATGTGCACACTATTTCCACATATTTTTGGATTATCTACTTGATAAAGAATCCTTGTAATTTAGAAGTTGTAGTCACATTATACCAATCGGATCCTCTAGTTTCTTATGCGCAATTGTTTACCCATTTATTGAGAAGTTAACATAATTTGTGTAAATTTTATAATTATATTTTTTGAGAACTTAACATAGAGAGGAGTGTTATACACTATAATTCAGTTTTTTCGAAATTATAATAAGATATTCTCTTCCTTAAAAGATTAAGATATACATTGATTCAATCACCATTTAATTACAATCCCAAAGAATTTAATTGAATTTAAACTTATGATTTATAACTTCCTTGCTAACAATATATCACAATGCAATTTATTTTTCAACCCTCAAATATTGATAAATACAAGTGATCAATTTAAAATAAATTTACAAAGTATACCTACATTAAAAATTATCCCACTTATTCATTTTTTCTAAAAATATTTGACATTAACATTCATTTCTACATTTTATATCAATATTTATTTTTATTATTACATACATCCATATTCATTTTTATAATTATATAAAATTTCAAAACCTAAACATGCCATTTAAGAATGTAGATAATGTCATCCATATTCATTTTTATAATTATATAAAGTTTCAAAACCTAAACATGCCATTTAAGAATGTAGATAATGTTGATTTTTTTTACAACTTTTAATCATGTAAGTACTTGAAATCCACCTTTCCATATAATACTAATGTGGTTATGATTATTTGGGAACGAAGATAACGATGATTTTTTTTAATCCTTTAAATAGTTCAATTCCACCTTTCTATAGATTAATAATGTGGTTATGATTTAAATTATTAGGATGACATCATCGAGGGTTGAGGGTGTGCTATGCTTAAGACACTAACTATCGTCCTCTTGTAACCTATGATGGATTAAAATTGCATAAAGTGCACCAAATTAATTTAAACATTGAATCTTAAATTGTAAAATTAAATAATATAAGGTAATTTAAACATTGAATCTTAAATTGTAAAATTAAATAATATAAGGTAATTTAATCCGTCGTTTGGCAATAAATC
>SNQJ01S0005819.1:234674-257377 GCA_010110895.2 Picea sitchensis | reverse complement strand
CCCTGATGTCACATGTCAGAAAATCATTTGATATATGTCAAATCCAAGGATCGCATGGGGAAAGGTACGACAGTTCAAATCACTTCACGCAACTTGTTTGAGTACTTTTTGTCCATGCGATGCCAGGTGAGCACCGCCAGATAACTAATTCGAAGGCTCGTCATTCATAATAGATTGGTCGAGCACGACAGATCATCGTACCTGTAAGTACTTTTGTCAGTAATTCATGATTGGAACTCTATGACTACTGTCTTTCAAAATATGGATGACATTACTCTGTTTTGGGCAATTGATGCTTCATTCCTAAATGGGGTAATTACAAACCAGGTCAACTTCCTAAGTTTTGTACAATTAAGGGAGATAAGATTATGTTGTTTGTAAAATCGGGAAAAATGGATAAATCAAACCCAGTGGCCTCTAATGAACCAGAATTTTCAACCAATATGATAGGTTCATCATTGAAGAAGAAAGAGAAGCTGGTTGCATGAGTATTAACAACGAAATTTCATACAAAGCCTGCAGAAGAGCCGAAAGAAGATAAGGAGGTCAGATTAAATCCCATCATGAAGGATTTAATCATCAATGGATAGGACGATGAGCATCACACATGAGTTGTCGAGAGGAAAAGGAGAAAGAGACAAAAGATAGAGGTTAAAATTGAGGTGATTGAGAGCATTGGAGAAAACCAACCGACGTGGCTTGACACTTTAAAGGAAGAAATCACCAATCTGAAATAGTTCTCAGACTAAATTAAGTATGTTTCAGAGAATTTTATAATGATATAGACATGTGGCGGTCAAAGAGAAAATCTTGGATATGTCAGTTTTGTCTATAACGTTCCTTATAAAATAGGAGTACAGTTGTTACACATTACTCCTTTTTTTGTAACTGATGCCTATTTCTAGAACTGTAGGGAATTTGATTCATTTTGAATCTTGGATGTAATCTACCTATATATATTATTCCAAAGATAAATGAAAAGAGGACTGACCAAAGAGTGGCCTGCCCTCATAGCAGGAGGACTTTATAATTTCGTGGAGTTAAATTGAATATATAATGCATAAGTGTTTTGAACTCTTTATGAAAAGATTCTAATGGTTGTGATATGAGTTCTGTTTTCTCTCATAGTGTGTATTTCTTGTGTCTTTAAAATTCCATTTTCATCTTCTTCCATTTAAATTGGAGATTCAAAGGTCCATAATTCATCTGATGATGCTCTCGACTTAAGAAATTTAAATTATGTGATTCTATTTCCAGCTAATTCATAATTCATTTCAATAATGCTTTGATGTGGTTAATTGTTTTTCCTTTTTCCTCTTCCACCCTGCAAAATTTCAATTTACAAATAAGATTTATTGCCTCATTTAGCCTTTCTCCTCTGGATAGTTCCAATTGCATGCTATTGTTTATTTATTTTTGACTCCATATCCCTAAGTGTTCCTTCCCTTCCTTGCCAACAACTTTATAAAACCCCCCAAAACAAACTAAATCTAGCCATCGATTGCAAAAGGAATATCAAGTGATACAAGAGAGCCCTCTCTGAGTTGATCAGAATAGTGCCTAGCTCTAAAGTAGGTTGAAATAGTTACCTCTATCGTTTGTCTATCAGCTGGAAAAGTTTTACAGAGTGCTAACAGATTCATCAAAAAACACATTTTTTTGACATATACATTCCCTACCAGTTATGAAAGGAAAGTACATGGGTGTGTTTCTCTTATGCAAGGCATGTACATCTTTATTTGTCTCAAAAACACAATATTTTTTGTATTTTTGGGTGGGGTTTATGGGTTTCCTCGGTGTCTCACCCCCTATTTCCTAGTTATAATTGATTGTAACCACTTGAACCACTTGGAGAAGGTATAAGTAGAGCCAAAGTATAGAGGAGATAAAAATCATACTTGAAGCATCATAATCCTATCATTATCTTGCTCTACAAGCCCCTTTTCCCTTGCTGTTGATATATTTCCTCATACTTAGAAACCCCTATTTCCATCCTTCCATGCTCCACATATCTTGTAAAGAAGAATCCAATCATCTTCTTTGGACTTGCATGAGCATTGGAGTCAAAGGTACTATTTATGGTCAATGGCCTAGGTGGAGGACCTGGAGTCTAGTTTCAGAGAAGTGCCATAGTAGATACAGGTGGTAGAGCTACCTTTTTCTTTCTATTCATTAATAAAGAATCTTGTTTTCCATCAATTACTTATGTTTCAATGCATAATGTTAATGTTTGAACATTCAAATTTGTAGAACACTAATTGATTTAATTTTCTTTCTTTCAATCAGTTTTTATGAAAGTTAGTTATCCTATAACTACCCCAGATACAGGTGGTAGAGCTACCTTTGTCTTGTTATTCATTAATAAAGAAGCCTCTTTCCCATCAATTACTTGTGTTTCAATTCATGATGTTAATGTTTGAACATTCAAATTTGTAGAACACTAATTGATCTAATTTTCTTTCTTTCAATCATTTTCATGAAAGTTAGTTATCCTATAACTACCCCCCTTTGTAGTGTCAACTTGATTATTTGCAGGTGATCAAAGCCATTGTTGGGAAGGAGCGTTGAAGCAAAAGGTTTCAACCATGGGATCATCATCAAACGTAGAGAACTTGGTCTGCTTCTCTCTCCCTTACTAATAGTTATTTAATTAAGTTAGTTATAATATTTCTTGATGGTAATTATGGGATTGAGTTCACTCTTTCAAGGTCCTCACTTTGTTGTGGTTTTAACCCCATAGCCATAAGAGAATTTATCTGTAAAAGAATCGATGACCATATTGAGGAGATCTCCTTTTTGGGTTAGTTTAGGGTTATTGCATTGGTTTTCTTTTGTTTTATTGATTTCTTTTTGACTTTACTATTGAGTTTAATCTTTCAGAGATATAAACTTTAGTTACAGTCCTTGAGTCTAGTGTTTTTCTTTCTTTTTCTTGAAATTTTGGGTACTGTACGCTCTGTTCTTCAATAATATAAGCATAAGTATGCTAGTTGTAAGAGGGAAGGGTGTATACATATGCTCCTTGCCTTTGTGACAAGTGTGTGCATATCCTATAAAGAGGCATTTTCCCTTTTTTCTTGGTCAAGGTCTTGTCTTGGTCTCTAAGGGTTCTTTCGATCTTTCTTGGTTTCTGTTAATGTCTTGGCAGTATCAGAAGTCAGTCTTGGTTTATAAAACTAAAATAAAATCATTTTCTTGGATTCTTTTATGGTTCTTAGTCTTTAATGTTTTTTCTCTCTATTTTCCATTGTTTTTTAGCTTTATTTATGTTTCATTTAGTGTTTTAGAACCCTAACTTTCAATTCCAGGCTTTAGAACTAGGTATTTTCAAGATTTTCTTGGGTTTTCAGGGTGTATACCCTCTTTTGTTTGAAAACAAAAGAATACATATGCTTATTATCGAATACTAAAGCACGTGTATACACTCCCTGAACTAGGCTTAGGCACGTACAACTGCACAAGTGTCTTTTGGAATTTTGGTTCATGTATGTGCCATGTAGAAGGATAAGGCACGTAAATACGCTCCTTGTATAAGGATAATTTGTGTACATAATATTATATACGCTCCCTATAGTGATCAAAGGGGCATATGCCTCTTGACAAGTGATTTCTTGCCTTGTTTTTTAGCCTTTTTAAGCCATGGCTTTTCCGGGGGTGTTTTTTGGGGAGATTGTTCCTGTAAATTATTGTGGGATATATAAAGTTGGTAAAGCATTAAAATTGAAAAGAAAAAAAATATTTTTTTATCCTTCTTTGGCTTCTTTTGATGTCTTGGATTGCATAACCATAATACTAGTTTTGTTCTCAGGGTCTCAGTTTCATGGTCATTGTTGTGGTCATCTTTGAAACCTGAGTTCAATACTTTTCTTTTGTTCTTTCCTTTAATTTTTAAAAAATAAAAAACAAAATATTTATTACTTTTAGAATCTTTTGTTTAGTTCTCGCTTTAGTAGAAAGAAGAAGAAAACGAAAAAACCTAGAACTTTGTTGTTAAGTTGGTCTCTTTCTTTCTATTTCAATGTTTTGCATTCATATTTAAAAAAGAAAAATATCTTAGTATAGATATTTATTTTATTTCATATTGAAAATGATTTCAAGGGAAACAAACAAAGAATACTATTTTGTTTTCTTCCTTTTCTTTTCTCAAAAAGTTGCATTGTGCATTTTGCATCGGAAAGAGAAAATATTTCTTTTCATGGTCTGAAAGATTGTTCATGCATTTTATTTTCTTGAAATTCTTTTTCATTGTAGAATTAGTGCAAATTTTTATTTGTCAGCATTCTTATAAGTTTCATTTTGCAAGAGTCTCAAACAACGTCAGTTTCACTTTGTTGGCGGGCGAATTACCTTCCGTCAACTGAAAGAACTAGTATGGTCCTGAGTTGTCTAAGTAACCCAAGATGTTTGGTATGACTCGTTCTGACAGGTTTAATGGCTCTGTTAACCAATCTAAAATCCTAAAAGGAAACAAACAAAATAAATAAATAAATAACTAATTACTAGACACTATATTATATATGTACATATATTCTAATATAGCTATTGTAGGTTTATTTAAGCAAAAAATATACAAATATCACTTATGTACATCATTTACAAGTTGCAAGTTTTAATAGAAACTTACGAAATCAATGTAAAAATAGTTTCTTTTGAGAAGCAGATAAAGAAAGAACATTCAAATAATTATTTTTTCACTATATAAATCTAACAAATCATTATTTAACTAGACTATGAAAAACATATGTACATATAGTCAAAAGCTGATCTAAAATTTCTGGTTTCGCTAATGCATAATTGACAGAAATTAGACACATAAAGGAGCTAACCTGATGTTAGTTTGTGAAATGTATCCAGGATTCTATGTGAACAAAAATCATCCAGGTACCATGCCTACGAGACAAATCTGCAATAGACTTATAGTGCAAATGTTTTGAATAAATTCATAACCTATACTGGTAACTGAAATTTAATAACAGAATAGGGAACACAAATTTAACCTTGTGATCTTATGATCACAAGTGATTACAGTAATATAAATTTGAGCGTAACACATTGCATTTCATAATTCAACTAAAAATCAAAGAGAAATCATGTCATTCAAATTGAAGAGATGATCACAGTGTTAATATCTAGAACAAAAAAATATGGGCGATATTTATAACATGAGTATCCCAAACATAATAGATAATTGAGTCTAAATCTACAAGACCTGTTAATAAATCAAGATTAACAAAACATCAATGAAAACACCATTCACAAAAGGCTAAAGACAAAATGCTTATGCGTTGTTTCGTTTAGTCTTGGAATCATTCATCCATCTTCTGCTCTCGGCCAAGATCATTTCCTTTACAAAATATAGAGTATTTAAAGAGTTTATGAAATCTAAACTTCCTATCATCTAATATAGGATCAGATCTCAAAAGATCTAAACATTACAAATATAGAGGGCCTAGAGCCACTCATGATCAAACTATATCTTCAAAATTTATGAAAGTTTTTTCCTATTTACAAAACAAACAAAAGGATATAGCTAATCAACTAAGTTGAGCATGTTCCATCCCATAAGATCAACATTAGATATACCCTGTCTTGAAAAAATGAAACGAGAGAAAGTTAAATATTTATTAACTAACAATTTCTAAATTTTATATGAAAAATGACTTAGCTACAGAATCTCTCGATTCTGTAGCCAATCTTATTATTGGTAAATGAAATCCAAGTTGATCCAATTTGATTAGAAAAACAACAAAAAAAAAAACATGATTGTAATAAGAATCAACTTATGATTTACCTAATAACAAAAAATGGATCAAGATATCTCAGAATTTATTACGGCCTTTACACTGCCAACATTTTTTATAACAATATTGCCATTCCTTTTTAGACACTTCGCTCGTTTCTATGCATTTTCTCTGAGTTCACGGTTTTTGTTTGCCAACAATTCATTGCGAGTTGTGAGAGATTTGATCCTTGCTTGGAGAATGGGGATATCTGTATAATACTACCCTATCCAATGCAAGCAGACTTCACAATGCACAACAGGGGAGATCTATTGAGGGAGCGCATAATTGGGTGAAAGAACATCAATGATACCCTTTACCAGCCTCTGACCGATCTTAATACCAGTAAACCCCTTTCTATCTTTGAGACATGGTGGGAGATTGTTAACATAATTGAATCGTTGATTCAGATCCAGTTTGGGACAATTTGGATCCTCCTCCGCAAGAAACCTCTCAATCTCGAAATATGAATCCTCATGGATCTCGATCGAATCGATCAAGCCCGCATGAGGCTTGTATCGATTACGCAGAATCCTTGAAATGAGTCGACCAACCCTCTTATTATGAAACCCTAACATTTCTTTATTCTTTTTTAATTGTTTGCGAGGGTTTTTGATGTCAGATTTTACATTAGGGTTAGGGTAGACAATCGATTCATGTACATGATTTTTAATAAACTTAGAACTAACATCCTATTGCCCACATAAAAGCTGATCGGGTAATACCTCTTCATGAGGATTTTCATCCAAAAAATATGGCTTGCCACTTGAGAAATCAATGTGCTTTTCTATCATAGGCTTATCCATCACAGGGGTTTGTACAGGAGTTGTTGTAACAAAACCATTTCGATCTAAGAAACCATCCCAATCATCACCCAGGGTTTTCAAATGATGAAACAAAAATATTTTAATTAAACCATTGTGAAAGAGGCTAGAGTCGAGACTCTTCTTATTGCATCTTTTTGACATTTTGTACAGACTTCTTAGTAGGTAAAAAAATACATTTAAATGGAAGCAAATAAAATGCATGAGAAATTGCACATGGTAAAGGAAAACCAGGACATAGCGACCTTCACAGGTAATAATTTTTTTTAAAAATGCTAACAGAGCATGCCATCTAACCTTGAGCAGGGAGACCAAAATACCTTTGTCACAACAGTCAATCTTTCTGGAGGTCACGAAAAAAATCCAGGGAACTTCATCCAATTTCAAATTCTTGAACCACTTATGACTAGTGAGAGGGAGCCATGTTACTTCACTCAAAAAATCTTCGGTGACCTCCAACTAAATATCACCAACCTTTTCTTTGTATCCATCAAATGTTAGGGAAAATTCTTTGGCCACTTGCAGGTTATACCCCTAGAAATTCTTAATAAACATATCCCAACCATGGTTTTTCAGATCCTCACTCACATCATCATGAAGCAACAATGCTTGAGAGCCATTAAGCTCTACTCAGACAACAAGGGACATTATGGGTTCGAACAGACTGTAACAAGGGAGACTCGAACTAACTGTGGGTTTATATGACAATGGTAAGAGGGATTAGTCTGAGTGGATATCATGAAAACAAAACAAGCAAAAAACTTGTGTGATATACACATGAAGGTCTCAATTATGGAGTTTGAACACTTCTAGAAATGAAAGCCCTGAGTACATAGCACTACACAAACCCATAACTTGTAATGAGAAGCCTTTCACTTCATCCTGCCAGCCAAAATGAAGTACAGGATACGGTTTTGGTGTGTTTAATTCCCACATCACGTAATGGATATAATCGATTTGAAAAGGGTAGGAATGGATAAGTTTTTACAATTCAAATGGGAATTGATTTTTGGTATAATAGTTGATTTAAAAAGGATCCAAAAATATAAGCTTACAGTCCAAAACAAAATCATCAGAAGTATTATATCGATATTTGATGAACTCAAAAAGAAAAACCATTCAAGTAAGAGACATGAGGCAGATGTAAGCACATTGAACCTTTTAAAAACCAAGCTTTGGATAGAGTTAAAATGATAAATTAATTTTTAATGCTTGATTCATGCTTTCGGTCATGAATCAAGCATGAAAATGCAAGATAAAAATTAAAACAAGAATAATCAAACATCCTTTTTTTAACCAAATAATCACCCCCAAATGGTATTATTTACAGGATGAGGTGTAAGCAGCTACAAGAAGCATCGTTTGTCATTCAAAATAGAAAAAACATGTAGAGCTGTCAACAGTGGCGACTTATTGGGAGAAGAATTTATCTCTGCATCAACAACGAGTTCATGTTAGGACTAATTAGAAAGATTCAAGATCAAAGAACAGTCTGAAGGAAATCAAGCATCTCAAAAAAATTCTAACAATCATCACATAGTCCAGCTTCAGATGTCTTTCTATTCAAATGAAATCCAGTGACAAATTTTAATTACGAGAGAAATGATATTCAAGACAATGGCTCTGATACTGTTGACAGGGCCACTGCTGCCAGTAGACATCCATAGCCTTGGAAGGGATGTCAATTAACCTACTCTGACACCTCTACCTTGTCCAAGATATTTCAATTCAAAATGAAGGGAACTCACGATCAATATCAAGATTTATACTTGATAATTTTCTTGAACCCGACATTGCTTTGCTGCCAGCAAGCCTGTTCAGTACCCTGACGAAGTTGTCTTGGCATAATTCATACATTTACCCACTTCCAGAAGACCTGTTTAGTATCTCATCAAGTTTACAGACACTTCCCACAACTCTCTAGAAATTATTTACAATTTGACATTAATTTAATGATCTTCAAAAGAACGGGGTGATGCTGAAAATTTCAGTTTCTAGAATACTTGATATTTTCCAGCCTTTAATTTTTTCTTGATAACCTTCATTATGATCTAAAATTAGTTTTCTGATGAGACTAATTTTTCAAGGGCATGAAGGCATACTTGAGTTGTTTTATTTAAAAACAGGGATAGCGTAAAGAGCTTTAATGATGGTCATGTATGCTCATGATTATAAAGTGAAACCAAAAAACCTATTTCGAACATAAAGTTTCTTTAGCTAGTATGTGTTTCGACAATTTACAACATTGATGCTCTAAGAAGACCTTGATTGTTGCTTCATGATGAGGCACTCCGGTTTCATTTCATGAACTAAAAGGTGACACAGACATAAGTTTAACTAGTAATCAGTGAAAACAAGCAGAATGAAAAGAACAAAAAAAAAACAAAAAGAAAATAAAAACAGAAAAAATATGTACAAATTTGGATCTGGAATTATCAAGAAAAATACCTTTTGAGAGCTTGGCCATTCACCGGGAAGGTGTCTGGCTGTCCCTCCAAATTGTGTAGATAGAAATAGATGGGACCTAGTTTTTTAGTGATTACGAATGGTCCTAGCCATAGGTTTTGGAACTTGGTGTGTTCCCCTTTTCCTTCGTGAGGTTTATCCCATTTGAGAACCAAATCTCCTACCTCGAAGTTTCTATCTAAAGAAAAGTATGAATCAAACTATCCTTTCACAATCTTTTGATGTTGATCCAACCTCTCCTTTGCTTGTGCTCTTAATTCCTTTAGTTTCAACAAGGCATTAATTCGACTTTCAAGAGGAGGGCATTCCTCTTCTTGAACCTTCTACGATAATTGCAGAGAGGGAAGCATAAAATTTGGAGGGAGAATCGCTTCTCTTCCGTAGACAAGAAAGAAAGGGGAATTTCCAATAGAGGTTTTTGGTGTTACCCTATCAGCCCAGAGTTCATTAAATAACACATTGTGCCAATTTTTGTGGTTTTCAGAAATTGTCCTCTTAATGATTTTTATCAAATTTTTATTTGTTGATTCTGCCAGGCCATTTCCTTGGGGATAGTAGCTGGTAGAATATTTTAGTTTGATCCATTTTTCTAAAGAAAATACACTCATATCAAGGGATGAAAAGTAAGAAGAATTATCGAAGACCAAACATTTGGGAATGATGAATCTAGTAATGATGTTCGTGTTAAGGAAATATACTACATGATTAGTGTTTACCACTTTCAGAGGTGCAGCCTCGAACCATCTGGTAAAATAATCCATTTTTGTAATGATGTATTTGTGCTACTGTGAAGAAGTGGGGTTAATTGGCCCTATGATGTCAATACCCCACTTCTAAAAAGTTGAATCCACCGAAACAGGTTGCAAAGGGAACGTTTCCTTTTTTACTCATCCAACATCCTTTTGGTAGATTGTGCATTTACAACATAATGCATGGGCATATTTGAACAATGTGGGCCAATAGTAACCAACTCTTAATACTTTGTGAGTTGTGGTGTCTCCACCGAAATTCCCACCAGCCTCACCTGCATGAAGTTCAGATAGTGATTTCTCTCCTTCATCCCTTTCCAAACAAGGCATGAGAACACTATCAAATTTCTTTTAGAATAATATGTCATTTATCAACTGAAAAGGTGCAGATTTTAGTCTTAATGCTCTTCTCTTTTTTGGGTCAAGATGGCGAGGAACAAAACTGTGTATTAAATAAACCTTAATATCATCAAACCAAGAATTAGAAACAACTTGTGTACAACTGATTTGTTTTCTGTCATGCTGGTTTACAGTTGAGGAATTGATTTGACTTTCTTGTTCTTTAAATGAATCAACAACTAGTTTACATAGGCCTTGACCTTTGAAAATTTGTGTAGGGGTTATTTTGAGGTCATACTCTTGTAATGATGTCACCCAATTCCTTTTGTACTAACAAGTTTCTGAAAGCATGATAAGGAACAATGACTTTAGTTCTAGAATTCAACAAATATGATTGGAAGCATTTCACTTCTTTAAAAATAGCATAAGCCTCTTGATCTACAACTGGGTAGTTAAGCTCTGCTCCTTTGAAAGATCAGCTCATGAAGGCAATAGGTATTTCATTACTTTCAATATTCTTTTGGGCTAACACAACAACATAAGATCGGTCGAAGGCGAACGTGTAAAGAGTGAAATCTTGCGAGAAATCAAGACTCATCAGGGAAGGGGCTTCCACTATGTCTTTTTTGATGGAATCAAAGGCTTGATTTTCCTGTGGTCCCCAATGATACTAAACATCATTTTTAATTAAATTCTGCAATGGCCTTACAATTTCTGAGAAACTTGGGACAAACCTTCTGACAAAGTTAATCTTGCCTAAAAATGACTACATGGATTTCTTGGAAGAGGGAGGGGAGAGTTTAGCAATATCTTGAGTTCTTTCAGGATCGATAATCATTCCATATTTGGACACTATGAACCCAAGTAATTTGCCTTTATCAACTACAGAGACTGATTTCTTAGGGTTAAGAGATATTCCATACTTGCAGCATCGTTCTCGGACAACCCTAAGGTGAGACAAGTGATCCTTCTTGTTTTTAGAAAAAACGGTTACATCATCAAGATAGACCACTACTGATTGTTTTAGGAGGCCACGAAAATCAATGTCCATTTCTCTCTAGAAAGTGTCCCTGGAATTTATAAGCCCAAAAGGCATCTTCCTGTAGGCATAAGTTCCCCATGGGGTACGAAAAGTGGTTTTGAGTTGATCTGAGGGAGACATGAGGACTTGGTTGTATCCAAAAAAACCATGTAACATAGATAGTCTTTCAGAACCAGAAACTTGTTGGAGAATTTGTTCCATTGGAGGAACAGGATAATTATCTTTGTCCGAAGCTCAGTTCAAGTTATGAAAATCAACACAAAGTCGAATTTCACCACTTTGCTTCCTTATAGGAACTAGATTAGATACCCATTGTGTGTGTCTCACTGGGAAGATTATCTTTACACTCAGTAATTTATTTAGTTCTTTCTTGACAGTGGGTTCCAACTTAGGGTGCATATTTCTTAGCTTCTATTGAAAAGGTTGATTTGGGGGTTTCATGGGTATGACATGTTGTATGATATTAGGATCAAATGTTTTCAGATCATCAAATTTCCAGGTGAAAACTTCTTTGAATTATTTAAATAATTTTATAAAAGCAGATCGTTCTTTCTCAGAACATCCTTTTCCCAAATTAATGTTTTGGGGATTTTCTTTAGTCCCTAAGTTGATTGTTTCATAAACTAGAGAAGAGCTATTTGTTTTACAATTTACTAACCCTCTAAAATTATCATGCAAGTCATAAAACTTTTCTAGTCTTACCACGGATTTAGGAATAGAGTTTACCAGATCAGATGTCAATTAAGGAGATCTAGGATCTGATATTACCATGAAGTTGCAGAGATTTTCATCGTGAGTGCCTTCATCGATAATTGAACCTTGTAAAGTGTCCTTCGTATGAAAGAAGTTAATGATTTGTTGATCATCGTCGAAAACTCTCCAATTGATGATGTTGTCTGGGATCGATGGCCTGAACAACAATTCGATCGAAGATCTATTCAGAGAGAGACTTTCTACGGGAAAAAGTTTAGAAGGGACATTAGCCAATAGGTCAACCTCAAAATTACTTAATATAGGAACATAATGGATGTTAAATGCTAAAAAAATTTGTATCAAACTCCATACCTCGGTTTGGTAACTTCTTAGATGAGGTGACAAGAAGTGTATGGAGCTTCTTACCTTTCTGACCACTATCTCTGAATCACCAAACACTATTAAATTTCTTACATCCATATCCAAATCTTTCTTAAGCCCTTGTAGAAGTGCTTCATATTAGACAGTGTTATTAGTGCATTCGAACTCTAATCGACAGGAAATGAAAGTTTTATTACCTGTCGGGTCGATGAGTACACATCCTGCACCAACTCCTTGTTTGGGTTTGGATCCATTGAAGTAAAGTGACCATATATAAGCTTCGTTGACAGTGTTTGGCACATTTGGCAGAGCTACTGACTGAGTACAAGTCATGAGCTCTGATTGTTACTTCAGATCGGTGATGGGGGAAGTTTCAGCCATGAAGTTACCAAAGAAGGTGTTCATTGCCTACATTTCAAGTGAATTAGTAGCTTCAGTAAAAGGTTCATTTGGGTCATTCAGATCTGTTATGGTATGCTTTAGATAGCGTTCATGGTTTATCCTAATTTTATTTGGCTACCCATTTTCTGGTAACCACAAATGAGACCAATCTGTGGCAAAGTACCCATGCTTCTGTTCGGACCAGTCCCTGCTCAAGAAAAAACCATAGACTTCAGAGATTTCAACAACAATGATGTCAATAATTTGGTGAAACTTAGGATTAGAAGATAACCTAACCAAAAGATTCTTAAGTTTGTTGATTACCTTAACATTCATTCGATCGATATGAATGATTTTAAGACTAGAAGGCTGAACTTCTACGTTAATTTTTTGGCAAATAGATAAAGCCATCACATTCGACGATGCGTCAGAATCCACCATGCAATTATGTACATTTCTATTAAAAATTTCAAAAGTTAATAAGAAAGGTGGGACATTTTTATGAGTATTAATAACAAAATTCTGTTGATTTTTAGCCATTGTCCCTGAAACAATTTTATCTACATTTGATACAATTTTTTCAGTAAGATCCCTTTTATTTGGGGGTTCGGATATCCTTTTAGTAGGGATCTTATGGGCTATTTTAGAATTGATTTATGAAGTTTTCTTTCTGTTAAGATCGTTGTTCTTACAGTTTTCTATGATATTTTGAAGCAATTTCTACAGAATAAGAGGAAATTTCAAAAGCTCGTAAATAGATATATTAGCCTGCAATTTCTTTAGATCTTCAATCAAGTCATATTCTAAAACTGGGGATGCTAAAATCTGTTTTATTTCATCCTGTTTTGATTGTTTTGAAGGCACATTATTACTCATTTCAGAAGACAGTTTGCTCTGTGCTTTGCTTCTCGTGTTGCAAGGATGAACAATTTCATAGTTTGCTTGAAAGATACTATCAACAAAATGTTTGAAGATATTGGGAGGTGACTCCTCTTCTTCATCTACTTCTTCCTCAACTACGTCTTCAAAAATTTCAGGAGGGGCAGAGTTATCATGTGCTTCAAGAATAGTTTGCAAAGCATATTGTAAGCTTTCAAAATTAAGACCTTCAGGGGTAGGATTTGGCCGGTTGGGGGGAAAAGGTTTTCTAAAAGGAGGTTTAAAACTTACTTTTCTTGAGGATTCTTCTTCGGCCAATATCTTCAAGTCTATGAATTGATTCGATAATATTTGGACAACCTTTTGCAAATTTTCTAAGTCTAGAGTTTCTGGTTGGCTTTTGGCTTGGGGAGGCCTTGCAAGGATTTCGATTTTCTTTTTAGAGGATGAAGTTGTTTCAACTGCACTATTGATATTGTCTTTCAAACTTAATATGTCCTTTTCTATTTGGCTTGCCTCCTCGAAGGCTTCCAACAATTTATACATTTTAGACCTTTTAACCCAAATTGCTATATTATTATGCAGGGCTTTGGTGTAATATGCAACAATTAGAATTTCTGCAGGCATTGAATATGAGGGGATTTGATTCTTTAACGTGAGGAATGTTTGGTTAAAATATTTTACGTTCTCCTTAGGGTTCATTTTTGGGATGGAGAGTTCCATTACCAAGACTTCAGGGGTTTTATCGTCTCCAAAGTTCTCTAAGAAATAGGTCTCGAATTTTTCCCAAGAGACAATGGTTTGGGGATGCTGGGCGAAATACCATGTAGAGGCATTTCCCTCAAACGTATAAGGAACAAGTCTACATACTACATCTTCATGCTCTACACTTCGAAGTCTAATGGACAACATGAATTTCTTTATGTTATCTTCGACAGATTGCTTAGAATCCAGATCAAATTTAGGTAACCATTTCTCCTGGTGTTTTGGTAATAGGTGTTGGGGTCTAGGTACAACCACATCATCCTAATCATGCCATGGTCTGGTTGGATTGTTTTGGTTTTCCATGGGTGTAGGTGGTGTTGAAGGTCGATATGGTTCAGATGAAGAACTACCTTCGTCAGAGGATTCTCCTCTTGAAGAGGATGGATATGAATGAGGTGGAGAAGGTGGAATAACGGATCCTCCAACTCCAAGAGTAGGGGTATGGTCAGGATCTGTGGTATTATCTCCCAAAGGATATAAACATATACCAGTGCCTTCAAGTTTCTCTTGGATATCCAAAAACTCTAAAGGTTGATTGAGAGGCCTACTCAGTTGTCTGATACGGGCCAAAGCACTGTGTGTCCTTAAGAGTGACTGACGAAAAATTTATTGTACGTTGGCCCCTTGAGGGTTTGGTGTTACTAGCTCAACGAGAATATTAGGATTTTTGTTCGAGGTAGTTGTTGTTTCAGAAGTAACGTTGTTGTCTGAGCTACTATGTGTTACTAGAGGGGAGAGAGTGTGTGGGGGTGGAGTTTTGCAACTTCCACGTGCCATCAATTGTATCCAGGCCCTCCTTCTAGCGTCATTTGTTGGCGGGCGAAAATGACTGTCTGTCAATTGGAAGAACGAGTCTGGTCCAAGGTCTTCTAAGTAACCCAAGCCGTTTGGTATGACTCGTTCTGACGATTTTAATGGCTCCATTATCCAATCTAAATCCTAAAATAAAACAAACAAAAGAAAGAAATACTTAACTAATTACTAGACACTATATTATATATGTACATATATTCTAATATAGCTATTGTAGGTGTATTTAAGCAAAACATATACAAATCTCACTTATGTACATCATTTACAAGTTGCAAGTTTTAATAGAAACTTATGAAATCAATGTAAAAATAGTTTCTTTCGAGAAGTCAATAAAGAAAGAACATTCAAATATTTTTTTTTTCACTATAGAAATATAACAAATCATGATTTAACTAGACAATGAAACACATATGTACAGATAGTCAAACGCTGATCTAAAATTTCTGGTTTTGCTAATGCATAATTGACATAAATTAGAAACATAAAGGAGCTACCCTAATGTTAGTTTGTGAAATGTATCTAGGATTCTGTGTGAACAAAAATCATCCATCTACCACGCCTATGAGATAAATATGCAATAGACTTATAGTGTAAATGTTCTGAATAAATTCATAACCTATACTGGTAACTGAAAATTAATAACTTAATAGGGAACACAAATTTAACCCCGTGATATTATGATCGCAAGTGATTACAGAAAGATAAATCTGAGTGTAACACATTGCATTTCATCATTCAACTAAAAATCAAAGAGAAATCATGTCATTCAAATTGAAGAGAAGATCACAGTGCTAATATCTAGAACACCAAATTATGGATGATGTTTATAACATGAGTATCCCAAACATAATAGATCATTGAGTCTAAATCTATAAGACCTGTTAATATATCAGGATTAACAAAACATCAATGAAAACACCATTCACAAAAGGCTAAAGCAAAAATGCTTATGCGTTGTTTCATTTAGTCTTGGAATAATTCGTCCATCTTCTTCTCTCGGCCAAGATAATTTCCTTTACAAAATATAGAGTATTTAAAGAGTTTATGAAATCTAAACTTCCTATATTCTAATATAGGATCAGATCTCAAACATTACAAATATAGAGGGCCTAGAGTCACTCATGATCAAACTATATCTTCAAAATTTATGAAATTTTTTCCTATTTACAAAACAAACAAAAGGAGATAGCTAATCAACTAAGTCGAGCATGTTCCATACCATAAGATCAACATCAGATATACCCTATCCTGAAAAAATGAAATGAGAGCAAGTTAAATATTTTATTAACTAAGAATTTCTAAATTTTATATGAAAAATGACTTGGCTACAAAATCTCTGGATTCTGCAGCTAGTGTTATTATTGGTAACAAAAATCCAATTTGATCTAATTTGATTAGAAAAACAACAACAAAAAAACATGACTGTAATAAGAATCAACTTACCATTTAACTAATAAAAAAAAATGGATCAAGATATCTCAAAATTTATTACGGCCTTTACACTGTCATCAATTTTTATAACAATATTTCCTGTCCTTTTTAGATGCTTCGCTTGTCTCTATGCATTTTCCCCAAGTTCACAGTTTTTGTTTGCCAATGATTTATTGTGAGATATGAGAGATTTGATCCTTTCTTGGAGAATGGGGATATTTGTATAGTACTTCCCTATCCAATGCAAGCAAACTTCCCAATGCAAAGCAAGGGCGATTTGTTCAGGGAGTGTATAATTGGGTGCAAGAACATCAACGCTACCCATTATTGGCCTCTGAATGAGCTTAATACCAATAAACCCCTTGCTATCTTTGATACATGGTGGGAGATTGTTAACATAATCGAATGGTTGATTCGGATCCAGTTTGGGACAATTTGGATCCTCCTCTGCAAGAAACCTTTCAATCTCAGAGTCTAAATCCTCATGGATCTTGATCGAATTGATCGAGCTTGCATGAGGCTTGGATCGATTACACAGACTCCTTGAAATGAGTCGACCAACCCTCTTATTACAAAACCCTAACGTTGCTTGATTCTTTTTTGATTGTTTGTGAGGGTTTTTTCTCTCATATTTTACATTAGGGTTAGGGTAGACAATCGATTCATGCACATGAGTTTTAATAAAATCAGAACTAACATCCTATTTCCACATAAAAGTTGATCGGGTAATACCCCTTCACGAGGATTTTCATGCAAAAAATTTGGCTTTCCACTTGAGAAAGAAAAATGTTTTTTTATCATAGGCTTATCCATCACAGGGGTTTGTATAGGAATTTCTATAACAAAACCATTTCGAGATAAGAACCCGTCGCAATCATCACCCAGATTTTTCAAATGATGAAACAACAATATTTTAATTAAACCATGGTGAAAGAGGCTAAAGTCGAGGCTCTGAATCTTATATGTTTTCAACATTTTGTACTGAATTCTTAGAAGGTAAAACAACACATTTAAATGGAAGCCAATAAAATTCATGAGAAATCGCACATGGTAAAGGAAAACCATGCCATAACGACCTTCATAGGTAATAAATTGTTTTAAAACTGCTAACATACCATGCCATCTAACCTTGACCAGGGAGATTGGAATACCTTGGACACAGTAGTCAATCTTTCTGGAGATCACGAAAAGACTCCAGGGAACTTCATCCAATTTTGAATTCTTGAACCACTTTTGACCAATGAGAGGGAGACCTATTGCTTCACTCAAAAAAAAATCGGTGACCTCCAACTGAATATCACCAACCTTTGCTCTGTATCCATCAAATGTTAGGGTGAATTCTTTGGCCACTTCCAGGTTATACCCCTGGAACTTCTTAATAAACATATCCCAACCTTGGTTTTTCGGATCCTCACTCACATCATCATGAAGCAACAATGCTTGAGAGCCATTTGGATCTACTCAAACGGCAGGGGCCATTATGGGTTCGAATAGACTTTAACAAGGGAGACTCAAACTAACTGTGGGTTTAGATGACAGTGCTAAGAGGGATAAGTCTGAGTGGATATAATGAAAAAAAAAAAAGGATAAAACCTGTGTGATATACACATGAAGGTTTGTTGGCAGCCATTCCTCATTTTTCCATTGTCTTATAAGCTGCCTACACCAATGTTTTTCAAACATCGATTTTTCGTCGCAATTTTCAAATAAACGACATTTTTATTTTTTTTCGCGACATTTGCACATCTACCTTCGTTTTGTTTTCACGACTGTAAGCATGAAAATTTAGTCTTTCGAAGTCGCATTAAAATCATTATTTGAATTGTTGTTTCCCTTTTTGTTGATATGCCCATTATGCTTACATTTCACTTATCATTATGCAAATGGCAAAACTTTCGAACTGTACTCACCGGGCATTCTTGGATTGATTGTGTGATTTGGTTTCTTTGAGTTTGTAATGCATTGGCATTTGGATTTACATGTTATTTGATCTACTTGACCATTGGTTTCATGAAAATACATAGGTGTTATGGTTAAATCCTTCATATATATCTTTTAATATGATACCTATGTTCATGTTTTCATAACTATTAGCATGTTGATTATATGTTACAATACATTGGAACATGGTTAAACATTTGGTATTGGTTTTAAATTGTATGTTGTTTGGTTTTTAAAACTATGGCATAACGTTGATTGCGCACGCTAGTTTATACACTTATCATTGGTTTCATTGGTCGGCCAAGTGACATGATTGTTGAACTATACTATAGTGGGTTAAACAGCTATGAGCGCCGACGGTTGTACATTAGCAATAACTATATGCATGGCAGGGATAAGCTCCACCACCTTCGCACGATGACATTAATGTCTATCCTTTGTCCCTGTTACACCTTTGTTGGCTCGGGTAACCCTTCGTGCACTCTTCTCCTGTGTGTGTTATGATCCAAACCCTGGGCTTACCGTGTGTTTGGCTCCATGGCACCAGTCATGCGAATCGAGCCAAACGAAAACCAAGCCTTGTTATTATTTGACAATTCCCGGAAAGATTTGGAGGATAACGGGTGGCTCACCTTTATACAACAATTTTAGAGTTTTAATCTAGTTGTGGCACAACAGTTCGCCCTGACTTTTGATGGCTGTAGAGCCAAGGTGGGTGACATCCAGTTAGAAATCAATGAGGAGTTTATTAGTTCTGCTAAAGGTTTACCATCCTCGGGACAACGTTGGTTCAAAAATTCTAAGGTCGAAGAGGTGCCATGGCCACTACTGTTCCTCTCGTGAAAAGTCACATCTTGTGACAGAGGTATGCCCATCTCTGCGCTTAAACCACGATGGCATGATATTTTGATGGTGGTCAAACAATTCGTGACCTATGAAGGTCGATATGGACTCATCTTTCTCTACCACTTGCATTTGTTAATGAATTTTATGGGATACCCGTTGAATATGCCCTTTTACTTTCAGCACAACCTGTATAAAATGTCGAAAAGGTTTAAAAGGGAGAAGGCTGACAGTAGCCTGTTCCACTATGGACTTATTAAACTTATCATTGTTCATTACTTAAGTCTCTACGGTGATAGCTGGCGAGCTTTCATCACTCGAAATGGTTTTGATGATACAGACCCTGTCCAGGTTGACCAGCTTGTGGTGAACGAAACCAAGGTCGGGCCACCCGTACCCTTCCATATCCTACTGCCCTCTCCTAAGCCTTCGGTTCACCTTGATATTGACTTACCAGATGTTGGAACTGAGAAGGCCAAGGATATAAAGAGACCTGTGAGCAAAAAGGCTAAGGCAAACCCTACTGCTAATGCCAAGGGTAAAAAGAATGCTCGGCTTATTTCAAGAATGGCTAGGAATAAACCTAAACCAACGATTGAGAAGAAGCCCATTGTCCTTAGTGAGGATTTAGACTCTGACATAGAACGTTTCCTAGCCAGTGAGTACCCTTAGTCATAGGGCCTAGCCTTCGATCCCCCTTATGATTTCGTTTTGAACCTTCCCCCATGCCCAAGAAACAATCCCATTTACCCAGGAATTAAACTGCCTAACGAAACCCTCAACAATGTGACCAAACCCTCGCCTTCTCTTTCGAAACCCCAACAGTCATCCTATGACCAATGTGATTTATGGTTGGAACGATACTATATAGATGTTCCTGTGCTTCAATAAAAAATCCAATCTCTAGAAAGTCAAGTTGCAGTATTGACCAGCCAGAGAGACAAAATTCAAGCAACTGATAGGAAGAAAAGGACCATGGGTTCCATCATTTTCAAGAATGTTGAATCAGCTACAGCCATGGTCAGTTCCAAATTGTCATGATCAAGCTGTATGCTCGTCATATAGGTATGAATTTTGATATTGTTTTTGTTTTGTAAATTCCTCGGATAAATACAATGTTTTGAATTTGGTTTTCGAATAGCTCTGTGTATCTTTCGAAATGACTCTGTCATAATATGTTCATCCTGTACAGTGTTTTCGCTTGCCCAAAATAAATGAAATTTCGATTTGGTTACATGATTTACCCAGCTTAGTCATTGATATATTTATCTGATTTGATCGATTTTCGATTGGATTTGATTTGTTCGATTGAGTTAACTAAATTGATGGTTTGTTGTCAAGTGAATTTGTTTGTGTCCAATTTGAATTGAAAGTTTTCATACTAGATTTAGAATACGATCATGTTTTGATTTGATTTTGTTATGGTTATATTGTATGTTGTGATTTTGGAACGACTTCGTGAGTTTGAATTGATGTGATGTAATCTTATAAATCGGGAATACAACTCTGATCGCTTCCAATTTAGAAAAATGACTCTGTTTTTATGGAAACAATACTCTCATTTAGAGCCTGTGCAAATGATATTCACGCCCGAATCATGGAAGGTTTTTGATTAGCTATGACTATGCCAAACCCTCGCTGTTCGATTCGCTTGATTGGATTGCTGTGTATTTTCATTTAGTTCGATCATTTTCATGAGTTGGATTTGCATCGTAAAAGCTGCTCTGTTTGATTTTAATTTGCAAAATGAATTGATTGACTTTGTTATCTCTATCAAATCCAGTTATAATTCGTTTGAAAGAAATGATTTTGATCAAGGTAAATCGACCTTGTCTGCCCATTTGGCTAAAACAAACGATCCGATAATTATTACGAACCCTGTTACCAACTGATTGATCTCATATTGATTTCGTTTGTAGGTAGTTACGCGCTAGTTTTGGTTTAATTCGCTTATGGCATAAATCGTTTGTTAGATCGGTACAGTTATGATCTCGTTTGGATTCGATCGTGTCCTCTGTTTATGAGGCAACATAACAATTGCTTTCAATTTGTTTTAATTATATCGATTTCAAATTAATATGAAACATTTTCACAACTGTTTGATTATGATTCTGTCCACCCGACTTTGTGGAAACAATCAAAACAGAATATACCTATCTCTGTAATCAGTTGATTGATCTTGGTCCTGTTTGATTTCGAATGGTATAACAATTTTAGTATTGAATGATTCGTTTTCAAATAGCTATTGGATGTGAGTTAAATTTAATTCTTTAAAAGATTTGAGTTGATTCTAATGCCGATTTTGTGTCTTATTTAGACCAGCTATAGAATCGCAAGATTCTATAGCTAGTCTATAGAATTAGATTTTTATCTTTTTATTAATAAAGGATCCTTCTAACCTGTCCATTTTTGGCCTTTTTCAGGTAAATTCGAATTGCATGGGACATGCTGGATAGTCTAGGGGATATTTGTGTGTTTTAGTTTTATTTTAGGTCCCTAGTTTAGTTAAACTTGGGATGTCTTCCCAGATTTTCTATAAACAGTTTGATAACTTCTACAGGGATGTTTTACCCTGTAGAATATCTTTAAATACTTATTATTTTTTGTAATAAGGATCATCCTCACTTGTGGGAGAACCAAGCTATGGATTTCTAATGAAAACTGAGACGGGAGTTGATGTTTTGCTACAACTTTCGCTTTCATAATATCAATCTTTTGTTTCATGTTTATGCTTATCAATTTGCACTTGATTAGTGACTACTTTAACTATCATAGTCTTTTGTAGAATGATATGATTTAATTAATGTGATCCATGTCTGATTTCCTTCATTAATCTAAAATACAACAATTACTTTGTTTAGTTAATGAACGACAGATTTCTCTTCTTCATCAATTGAACTATTATGTATCGATCTTTGCATACAGGTTTATCTAACTGTGAAGATTTATAAATTATAAGATTGTTGTTATTTTTATGTTTTGTTTGTCCTGTGATCATACCTTAAGAGCATTGCAGCTTATCGTTTATGAGAAGCTCCTGGATAATTCGGTGTGGGTTTCCTCCCTCCAATCAGCTAAGACAATCATCATATACAGGACAAACCTGGAGCGTTTATCCAGGTTAGTTTGTAATTTATTTTTGTTAATTTGTTTAGTATATGTATTAGTAGTTTAGTTAGATATATGTTTAGTTAGATTTGTGGTTAGAATTAGTTTTTTTTTAGTTGATTAGTTTAGTTAGTTTTTGTTTTATTTCTCGTTCATAAAGATATAAAATCAACAAAAAATATCTCTTCTGTCTTAGGGCAGAATCCAAATGAGTTTTTCGGGTTTTATTCAAATATGTAGATTGTAGATATTGTACATTTTGTGAATA
>SNQJ01S0005819.1:206476-219934 GCA_010110895.2 Picea sitchensis | reverse complement strand
CACCTCATAGATTGGTACATGACAATTAGCATCCACACATGAGATCCACACCAAGTTGCCTCCAAAGCCTTTCTTTATTCCAATATAGAATGATAGTACAGTTTACAACATGAAAGCAATCCTTAACCCAACTTGAACTAACTAAAGCAATGGGAGGATGCTTCATTATATAGCAAAGGGTGAGGAGATGGGAAATGAGGAGGGCACACCACTTGGTGAAGAGGGGTGCACCACTTGGAAGGGAAACTCATGCCAAGTGTGGGAATGTGGCTGCCACCTATCCCACACATCCTCCAACTCGCCACCTCTCAAGATTTGAAGAGATATGGGTGTGCCACCTCTCAAGAGGTTGGCTGCCCACATGAGAATGCGCCACCTCTCAAGAGGGGCGCACCTCCTAATTTGGCACATGCTTAAATCAACTCTCACATGCCCCACTTAATAGCTTTGACCAATGGGAGTCCTCTTCTAGCTGCCACATAGCCTTTTGAGGCTTTATTTCGTCTCCAACATGTCCCCACATGTTTCCTTAAATTTTGCCCTTCCTGATTTTTTATGATTTTATTTGACTTTTTTGGGTTTTTTGAGTAAAATTAATTTTTAAGTGATTGAAATCACTAATTTTACTCAACCAAGTGGGTACTTAGGTAATATGGGTGCTCTGGGTCAAAAAATGAGCACCCCCATGGCATATTAAGTTCCCTAGAACCATTTTTTTAATACATCTTTATTTTTTAATTAAAAATTGCCGAATTCTGACAATTTTTTAATTAACTAAAAAAATTTAAAAATCCTAAGGGGGACTTAGTACATTTCCATAAGACTCTAGGAGAATGTTTAGCATGGTAATATACATTAGACACTAGGCTTAGATCCATGCTCAAGCCTAACCATGGGCATTAACTCCAGCTCTGGAGGGATTGAGTGAAAAAACTCATAAATTATTAGTAAGTGAAAAAACACTCCAGAGTATAACTCACGCTTAGGACTTAAGGTGGCTAATACCTTTTACAAGTTCATCATGCAACATCTCTTATTACAATTTTTTATGGAAATGTAAAGAGAAAAAATGTTGGTCTTTAAGACCGGTTGAACTTCTGCACTTTGAATTTTGAACAATAATGTTCAAACTTTGGCGGCTTGCTGGAAGTCCATCCTAGTGAAACTTTGATGGATAATAGACTTGATTGTGTCTTGCCTAGGGATTCCTTGATGCTACTAGGGAAGCCTCCCTTGTATTGGATCTATTCCTTCACTAAAAGGAGGGAAGTTGTTGCCTAGGTGACAGTGGTGACATCTTCCAATGTTCCACTCGTCTTGGCACCTTGTGAAGGCTTTGCACCGGGGTGCTAAATTGTGTGGTAACATGACCTAAGCTTTGCTAGCTCAAAACAGAATGTTCCTCAAGGCTCTAATTTATGGTGAAAATGGATGTTCGTCAAAATCATGGTAAATGAAGAACTACTGAAACTATATGGTAAAAATCCAGAGAGTGCATCCTATTGAATTGAAGTAACAAGGACTGAATAAAGAAATAAATAGAAACTCACTTTGGTCTATCTAACTGTTTTCCTCTACTTTTTCTTTTTTGGTGTAGTATAAGAAAATGCATTAGTTTCACATTCACTTTTAAGTGAATTCAAACTAAATTCCATTCTTTTCTGGGATTTAGAACATTTCCACCCTGTGAACGTTGAAGATGTTGTTCATTATGTTTAATAATGATGCCAGGCATAGTTACCGGATTCGCCTTAGAGCCCCACCGTACCTGCACCAGATTCTTCTTGAATCAGAATCTCGGATTCTTAGCTAGTGATTTAGGTAAAAAAAACAAAAAAAAAACATATATATATATATATATATATATATATATTAGGGTTAGGGTTCCGATTCCCTGATTCCTAATTTTTGGATGAGCACCGCACCCCCACCGGATTCTTCTGCCGATTCTGATCGCACCCACAGTTTGTGTAACCTTGATGTCAGGTCAATGGTTATACAATCTTTAATTAAGTGAACTTATCTGAACTTGGGGTTGAGTTTGAAAGTCATTTGCGGTAAGATATATCTGCAGATATGATGTCAAGCAATAACATTTTCTGATTCTCTGCTAAAACATCATATCAACTCAATCAGTTATAAACTCTTTCTCTTTCCAAATTCCAATATGGCCAATTGATCACCATGAAGGCATTTCTTCTATTCCAATATTGTGCTCTGCTTTTCACTAGGGGATGATTTTCTCATGATTTTTATGCTGTTGGTTGCAGAAAAATACATTTGAATGGGAAATACCAACAATTCCTCACTCTGCAGATGCAATTCAAGTAACTCAAAGTGTTGCCAACTTTGTTATCAGGTAAAGCCTAGTGTTATTGGGTTACATGGTGCTGATATTGAACCTACTGCCAAAAAGGTTTGCAATCCTACTTAATAATTTTATTGCAGTGAGGCTCGAAAGTCAAGCCATAGGGCGACCTTTCAACAAGAAGAGGAGTACCTTATTTATAACTACTTCCCAGCATACTCTGGTAAAGTTGGGTAAGTTGTTGTAGCCTGAAATGACAAAGCAATAGCAGGTTTTTTAAGCAAACTAGCTACGTATATATTCAATTTTACTAAGCAGAATACAAATTTTGTTGGCAATTAAAGCAATCTGGTAGTTTTGTGGAGTTAACAAATGAGGCTTTTTACTTTAAACAGAAGTATTCTTCTATAAAAGTAAGAGACTTGTATTTATCCCTGATGTCTCCTTTTTCTATTTTTGTAGGGGATCATTTGATCAGGTTTACCTCTTCACATGAAGTGAGGTATTGATTACTGTTGCTGCAACTTTCAAGACGGATGGAGCAGCGTGAATATCTGATCAAGAATTTCCTTTAATAATTTACTAATTAGATTATATTTTCATACCGAAGGCTGAAAATCACCAGATTGTACTTGTTAAAAGCAACGAAATTTCTGGCTTTGGAATTAAAATCACTGGATGAAACAAGTTGACAGTCTTGCTAATTAACAATGCTTGCATATATTAATATTACATTCCATGATATCTTAGCATGGATCCAATGAACGGTCATGAAAATTACAGTTATGGGTATGCTATAAAGTGCTTTTCACATTTTAGTTCTCAAGATCAAACTGAAACTGACTTGAATGTTGCATTGAATCTTGCAACCAACCACTACCTCTATTTTGCAAGGTGCGAGGCCTGAATTTTTTTATCATAGTGCCCATGGGCGTGTGGTCTAGTGGCAAGTTGAGAGGTGATCAAACATCAAACTTGTTTTAACGCTGAGGCTCAGGTTCAAAACTCACCCACTGGGTGCAGATGAGGTCAAATGCAAGTCCTGATTTTGACAGAATAGAAATGCCTCTCATATCACAGCTGCTTGGCCAAAGGACAGTTGTAAGCAACATTCCCAAAAATAAAATCTATGCTAGCATGCTCATATATCAAAACAAACATTCTTAGAACTTGAAGGCTAAGAGTTCTAAGGATCTAGTCATAAGCTGATTATTTTAAAGATAAATGACTATTAGTAGGTAGAGCACATCTATTGTTAGCCATGGCAACACCCCAGAGGCTTATGGACATGCTTGTCAACAAAAACATTTAGGAGCAGTCTCATTGAATTCTATTTCATATTACAGTATTTCCACTCAACTATCCTATACAATTGGAAGGGAGAAACCAATGATAGGCTGGGTACTTCTATGCGCGATATGAGCACACAACAACATTATGAATACTTACATATAAGAATAGTAAACCTAAGAGGGAGTGCAAACATTCATGTAGAAAGGAGATTGTTGCAATGTACACACTACACTAGTTTGTCTTAACTATATATATGAGTACAAACTTGTGGGAGAGTAAAAAAAATGGTCAATGTCTCCAATAAAATACAATAAAAGTGAGTGAGTAACTTAGTAGTCACCTACGAATTATTTACAATGGGATAGGAGAAAGATAAAGTGCAAGTGTAAATTGCAATTAAAATACATAATATTACAAAGTCCATTAAGAACTTATGGACTATGTCTCATCAATTCCTCTTTGTTGAGAGGAAACCATATCCAATTTTTGTTGATGACCACTTTCCAGTGAAGGACAACATGGTCGGTAGGAGTTTTCTATTGTCTAGAATTTCCTAATGACATATTGGGAGCTAAACCTTTGATGGAATGTCACCTGTGAAACTATTGGTGTATGGAATGAAGAAGAAATGCGCTCCCCGTTGAATGGTTGTTCTTACCATGGGTTGTTGAAGGACAAGTGCAAACGTTCTAGCCCATGGATCCATGTGGGGAGGGGAACCATGAAAAAGGGGTTCTTGAGAAAAATGCAATGCCATATGCTTCGCAATAGGGGCTGAAATAGGATGAGGAATGTGATGTCAAACTGATGCTTGAAGTGTGACCTCCCTATTAAAATCTAAATCCTTTGAAGAAGGTCTTGGCAGGGAAAGAGAGATAAGCATCGGAGGAGAAACATAGAGCTATGAATTTGTGGAAATTGACTTGTGTAAAAGCGTGTCTTTGACCTAAGGGGTTGGATCTAGTGGTGAGGAATGAGGATTTTCTTACCATTGGCTAAGGTTCAATTTCCATGAGGGCCCTTTACGGTCCCTTGAGGTTGCCATGGGGACACCTAAGGTAGTGGTCGAACATGTGGTTGCACCTAAAGGAATCATATTAAATGATCTTATGACTCGTGCACACATAAGTGGATCAAATCCCACCTCTTCCTCCTTAAGGACAAGCATTTATAGGGAAAAAAATGGAATGGAGAAGATGAAGTGTCATAGAGAAATCGAGGACAACAACTAGGGTTACCCTAGCCATATTATTTTTTCAATTGAACTTATTGGTGATCGCTTCTCTCAATCAAGATTGGACTCTCATTGGCTTGAGGCAAGTAATTGAGGGTAACCACACAAAACTTCACCCATGACCAGAACAAAGGTCGATTTGGTAGTCCATGACTCCCTTGATGGGCCCTTCATCAAATGTAGGGTTGTCAAACACACTTAGGAACACATATCCAACCTTTGAGGAACTCATGATTGATTCAAAGACCTTAAGTTTGGCCCCTATACATCAATTTGTAAAGAAGTGGAAGGCACCCCCACCTTCGTATCCTGACTTTGTAACCCAAAAGAAAGACCTCCTTCCTTCTAGAGAGAACCCTGGTTTGTAAGTTTATTGGTCTGTGGCCTAGCTCTTTATTAGTTGATAAACAAATTTCAGAATATTGGATGTCTAAGATGCAAACAATTCTCTTTTCTTGCTTGTGGGAGGGACTTCTTTGTATTTATGTTCTTGTGAAAAGATGATCAGGATCTAATATTTTGCTTTAGGCCATACTTCATGGGCTCACAGGGCCTCTTCTCAATCATTGGACACTTTATTTAAATCCAACAAAGGGCATTGATTCATCCCATGCTTGGGTTTTCCTTCCCCATTTGTTGCTAATATTTTGGTACAAATAAACTTGAAAATCTATTAGGGATAGCTTGGGGAAATTCCTTGAAGCAATTGAACCAAAGGGGGGCCAATAATCGAGTGCTTGAGTCTATGTGGAAGTATCTTTGGACAAGGGACTTCCGGAGGCCATTATTCTAACGGGATGACTAGACCTATTACGAAGAATTGGATTGTGAATTGTTACACCCCAGATTCTATGCAGTGTGCCCTACATTTTTTCACGAGATGTGACCAGTTCGATATGCCCAAATTGTGATGATTTCTTTGTATGTGGCCATGATGGGATGATTTTGATGTACAAGTGTTAGTTAGAGGTTACCTAGATCCCCTCAAGTGGATGGTCATGGCATGTCCTTTTAGTCCCCATTCTTAGGGTGCTTGGTTTTATTGCTTCGATCGACAACCCCTTTGGAGGTGGTAACTCCCTCTCATGTCGGACATTTATGTTCTTGGTAGGTATGTGGGCATTCTAAGGTGGATCTATTAGGATATATGATTTACGGGCCCCCAACTATTCACTTATTCTTTTTCTATGTAAAAGGTGATTGCACTTTGTAAGGGTTGTCACCCCCATGGTTTAACACACCTTACCCACATGGACCCTCTCTTTCTTATGTATGTACTGTTGATATTATGGTAGCTGCGGGAGGTATTTACCTCCACGTGTAAACCCGATGAGGATAGAATACTCCAGGAAGCAAGAAGAAATCCTAATGAGTTGGCTAATAACCCTAGAAGACTTGTCGGCTCAAGAAGATAATTTATATTAGGTTATTAGCCTCCAAGAGAAGAAGTCGGCCAGAAATAATAATATATACTAAACAAACAAATACCCATAATAGCCATAATTAGTATAAATACAGGAGGCTAGTTCTCCTTCTGGTAGGCAGTCTCAGAATTGCAGAGCAACACTTGTGCACACTGCAGTGCCCAGTTTTGTGCGCAGGTTTGAGGAGAGTTGTCGGTGCAGCTGCTGCAACTAACAGTTACGTTTTGTCTTGGAATATCTCTTGGCTAGGGTTTGGACTATCTGATCAGCTCTTGTTGGTGCGCTATCCTTGGGGAAAGGTGCGCTACCCTTTGTTTGGCTATCTAGCCTAGGGTTTGCTTCTGGAGTGATTCTCTGTCAAGGTTAAGGTGCTCGGAGGGTGGCTTCGACCCATGGTTGGGTGACAATAGAGATATTGTCAATGGTAAAATGAGCACATCCATTATATTCTAACAGGTTATGGGCCCACACCTCCTTCACTCAGTCTAACCGCTGGAAGGAAACATAGTCGTAAGGATGTTAGGCTCGTTGAAGAACTGCCGCTAGTGTTTCTAGCAGGAACAATCACCATAGCGTTGCCGCTGGGGTTACTAGCAGGTGCAGTTGTAGAAACCCTAATCCTCTTGTTGAGGCACCTTAAGTGAAGGAATTGACCTAATCTCTGGCTAGATCAGTGCACCCTAGCCTAGCACATCTCCTGGTACTCTCAACAAGCCAAAACGTCAAGTTTGAGTTTGTGGTCAAATCTAGGGTTGACCAAGTCAAAGCAACCATGACTTACTCTATGAAGTCAGAAAACAAGTTAGATGGAACTTCTAACTTCATAGCGTGGAAGACAATGATTGACCTCATCCTTGCCAAGAATAAAGTGATGGATATCGTGAAAGGAAAGATCGTGAAACCAGAGTTTGAAGAAGGGAAAGAGAAGGAACCACAGAACGTTGCAGTCATGGAGAAGTTCAAAGACGGTGACATCAATGCTATGGGTATCATAATGGAATCTATAAAAGACCACTTGATACCCTACATCTCCCATCTTGACTCATCGAAGAAGATGTACGATTCCCTAACAAACCTCTTCTCAGTCAGAAACATTGGACACGTAATGAGTCTGAAGAATGAGCTCTGTGACATGAAGATGAATGATGATGACAACATAATATCATACTTTGTGCGAATCTCTCAGTTAATAGATCAACTACAAGCTATTGAAGAGATCATTTTAGAGAAGGAATTGGTAAACATAGTACTCAATGGTCTTCCCAAGGCATGGGATGCATTTGCCGCAAGCATGAACACAAGGAAGGAGTATCCTACATTTGAAGAACTTTGGAGTTGCTGTGGTCAAGAAGAATCCAGGATCAATGCAAAAGAGAAACCCCAAAAGAAGTACGATGATCAAGCCTTCACAACAAGATTCAAGAATTTCAGGAACAAAAGGAAGTTTGGTTCAAGGAGGAAGCCAAATCAAGAGAAAGATATTTCAGAAGTACAATGCTTCAACTGTCGAAAGTATGGTCACTACAAGAATCATTGTCTCGAGCTAAAGAAAAGGAAGGGGACACACGAAACATCAGTTGTTGAAAACCTACAAAGAAGACTAAGCAGGATGAAAGAGACTTCTTCTTCAAAAGGTAACAATACTCTTCTTATTTCTTGTACATATCTTGCTTGCATCGTCTCTGTACATATCTTGTATATCTATCTCTTGGAAGATAATGTGTTCCAATAAGAACTATACCTATGGAAGAACAACAAGATAATGATGAATATCATTAGATAATACACATGAAATGATGAAATACGTCAAAGCTATTACAAGATAAGCCGAATCCATCATGAAGAGACTTAGAAGAAGCAAAGACAGAAAGAAGTCAACAATCAAGAGGAAATTGGAGAAAGACTTATGACGTTTTTGTAGAAGACAACAAGACGGAAGCGTGGACTCTGTCAGACAAAGAGAGCCAATTATATATTGCAGTAGACAACAAGGATGCAGACGGAAGCGTGGACTCTCCCAGATGGAGGGAGCCGATTATACATCACCAAAGAGAAGAGCATGCATGAAGCAAGGATTAGGAGGGAGCTAATCCTATGATCCATTGAAGATGATCAAGTATATATCCATGGTAGCAACCATGAAAGGTAGTACATGTTCAGTTCGACCTTAGAAGAAGACTTCTTCGAAGAGAAGCCTTAAAGTATCCTTGGTTGTCTATCCACATCCGTGATCCTATGATGAAAGAAATAAATGGAATCCCTAGGGCATGGAATCTATAAGAAACTCCATGGACCCAAGAGCTAAAGAAAAACATAAGAAAGAACATGAAGATTCCAAGAAAGAAGAGAACCCTAAACAACCAGTCATTGTATCGAGAATCACAAGATTACCAGCCTGATATGAACTCACTAAAAGCAATCAAGCAGAGGAACTGGAAGTTGTGATGAAGAACAGTGTATGAAAGACTTATGAATGAAAGCATTGTGAGATCGAAGACTAGAGGTTCTCCCAGATGGAGGGAGAAGACTATGACGATTACTTGTTCTAGTAAACCAAACATACCTATACATGAGTCTTTATATCATCCGCAATATCCATGGGTTGGAGTTCTACATCAGATGAATGCAAAGAATGTTCTCCAGAGCAATTGAACAAAGAGCATATGAAGAGCAACCTCAAGAATTTGAGGCATACCAGAAAGAGACCCTTGTATGAAGATGGAAGAAAATAACTTGGTGGAGAACCTCCAGTGCATAGCAGAAGCGTGGTGAAGATTTCCTATAACAAGATATTGTATCAAGATGACTTAGAAGATCAAATCTCATGATGACAGAAGAAGTGCCACATGGATATGTTCCAGTTTTCCAACAATGATATATTTTATTGATCAGAGCTACATGAAGCCTTCAAAGAAGACCAGTGCTCTAGAGTGAAGTACATTTGAAATCAAGCATTACATTATCCATGATGAAGTTCAGAAAGGAGAAAGAGGTTCTCCAATACATATCTCCACAGATGAGTAGATAAACAAACACCTTGGTAAAGCTTCTGTCCAAGATAAAAGAGTTTGTGTACTCAAGCTGGAGCTCGTGGAGACGACTTCCTTATTGAAAAATGAAGAGATGACTCCCAGTTTGGGAGGGAGCACTGATATGTATTGACTTATGGACAACCATTTTTCAGTTCGAAAAATGGTCTAGGATGAGCAGTTTCCTTTCCAGTTCGGAAAGTGGATTGAGATTTCTGACGGACAACGATTTCTCATTGTGGTTAACATGGGAAATGGTCCAGATTGCTGATGTATCATAGACAACGACTTCCCATTGTGGTTAAGATGGGGAGTGGTCTAGGGCAGTCTCTCTTCTTGAGGGTTACTCAAGAAGACTGGCCCGCCTCATCGGACAATGATTTCTCATTGTGATTAACATGAAGAGTGGTTCGTTTTGGAGGTTGGTACAAGACAGTCTTTTCCTCTTTTGCTTAACAGAGGAAATGGTTCGGACAGTCATTCCTTAGGGTTTATACATTCTCTCTAGGGTGTGTTATCCACGATATCTAGGGATAACTAGGAGATCATGTCTCGAGGCCCACATGGTCCTAGACATGGAATACCGAGAGCAGGAGTGACTTGAGCATGGCCCTGGAGGGCTCATCTTTCTTCTTCTCAGCCAGACTTGTCCTATCAGCAGTACCGGTTTCCATCACTACCGGCCTAGGCTTGCATCAGAGAGGGCTCTTGCTCCATGAGGTAATTGGTCCGAGGTATCATGGTATGNAAGTCTTCTCTTCTTAGGGTTTTGATCTAGTGGCCCTGCCATAGCAACACCATTAGACCAAATCCTCTTGTCCTTAGGTTTGAATTTCTCCAAGCCATTAGTTTCACTCCAATTGACTCCATTAACTCAAGGCACTAGTCTAGAAGTATAACCTTCACCTTTTGTGCTCAAAAACTCTTTCAAAACCCTTTTATTTGAAACCCTAACTAACCTAGCATATAACCCTAGCAGATTTACTAACCCTAACCCTAGAGGTGACGTCTTAGCCTATTGAACTCTTTTTTTCTCTAAAAGTTGCGGCTAGGTCACCCCTTGACAGCCATAAAGGTCTTAAACATTTTCATTGGCTAAATTTGCAAAACGTTTACCTTTTGGCCTTTCAAACTAACCTGAAATTAGGGATGACGTCATAGTGACAGCAGCAGAATTATAGGTGATGTCACACTTGTTTGATCTCCTGCTTGGCTTAAAACGTTGTGATATTTGTCATCTTGTTGAATAGACTTTGAGTTGTTGATTATTCTCATAAGCTTAGTTGACAAAACGTCCTTCTCATTGTCTATGATTTTGACCTAAATTTAAGGCTGACGTCACCTTATTTCTGCAATAGGGATGCATCAAATATATTTATTGTGAACAGATTTATGATATGAATTGCATTGTGATATAATACAAGGGTTTGATCTTATACATTGAATGCTCATATCTCTTGTGTTTTTATCGAAGAAGTAATATAAGTTATTTGTCTTTGTTTAGTAATCATTGACTTCGTCAATAATTACATTTGATCATTGCTCATATATATGTTGAAGATAGTCATTAATATTTGAAGTACTAATCACTGCAGCACATTTTAGTTCTATTTGTCTTGTCTCGCAAACAGGTGCCCTTATCAGTGAAATATCTTCTTTCACTATCTCCTTCTTGGCAGTAATCTGTGAAAGGGAATCTTCATCTTGATCCTATAAATTCTAAGCCTTCTCAGAACCCCAGATTACTAGGGATGTCTCCCTTGGACTAGCCATCCTAAATAGAAAGAGCTCCCCATTGAGGTGACAGTGGGTGGGGAAGCTCTTGTTACGCCAGTTTGAAGCCTTGGCTCAAGCTACCTAAACCTTTCCTACAAACTGAGCGATAACAAGTCCTAACATGAACTTGTTGGTGATGCAAAGATAATTGCTTCTCCCAGTAAGTCACCATTGTTGACAACTCTACATGTTTTTTCTATTTTGAATGACAAACAACACTTCCTGTAGCTGCCTACACCTCATCCTGTAAATACTACCATTTGGGGGTGATTTTTTGTTTATAAAAAGGATGTTTGATTATTCTTGTTTTAATTTGTATCTTGCATTTTCATGCTTGATTCATGACTGAAAGCATGAATCAAGAATTAAAAATTAATTTCGCATTTTAACTCTATCCAAAGCTTGGTTTTTAAAAGGTTCAATGTTCTTACATCTGCCTCATGTCTCTTACTTGAATGATTTTTATTTTTGAGTTCATCAATTATCGATATAATACTTTTGTTGATTTGATTTTCGACTATAATATTATCATTTTGGATCCTTTTTAAATCAACTATTATACCAAAAATCAATTCCCATTTTAATTGTAAAAACTTATCCATTCCTACCCTTTGCAAATCGATTATATCCATTACGTGATCTGGGAATTAAACACACCAGAACCGTATCATGTACTTCGTTTTGTCTGGCAGGATGAAGTGATAGGATTCTCATTACAGGCTAACATTTTGTGTAGTGCTATTTACTCAGGGCTTTCATTGCCAAAAGTGTTCAAACTCCATAACCGATACCTTGTTGACGGGCGAAATTGACCGTCCATCAACTGGAAGAGTGGAACCGTTCTGGGGTTGTCTAATAACCCAAGCCTTTTGGGATGAACAACCCTGACGGGTTTAGCGGCTCCATTAGCCGATCTAAGTCCTAAGAAAAAAAAAAAAAAACTGCTCTAAACTAACNTTAATCTTTAAAACCCTAGGGAGCCAACACACAAGTAGGTTGTGGCTTCATGTCCCCATGGTAAAAGCTTATAGCCATTTGATTAGAGAGGTTTTAGCCTAGCCATAGCTACACTAGACTTTCTCTTTTCTTGAGTTAGCTTTAAGCATAAATTGAAGAAAGAAGGCGTCCTAGGCCTAATTTACTTTACACCTAGGGTTTACTTCTAGGGTTTTGAAAAGCCTTGTCTTTGAACAACACTTTTCAGCAATAGATTTGTGTTTATAAGCTAGCTGTTTTACCAAAAGAGTCTTAAGGAAAGAATAAGAAGCCTTAGGCCTAGCCTTAACTACACCTAAATCAACCTTCTCTTCTTAGGGTTTTGGATCTAGTGGCCCTGCCATAACAACACCATTAGACCAAGTCCTCTTGTCCTTAGGTTTAAACTTCTCCAAGCCATTAGTTTCACTCCAATTGACTCCATTAACCCAAGGCACTAGTCTAGAAGTCTAACTTTGAGCTTGTTTGTCCTTAAACATTCTTTCAAAACTCTTTTATGTTAAAACCCTAACTAACCTAGAACTAACCCTAGCAGATTTACTAACCCTAATGATGATGACGTCATGCCTTTATTGAACTCTTGAGTGGCTTAAAATTTGCGGCTAGGTCATCATTGGATTGTCATAGGAGTGTTGAATCTTTTCATTGTCTTATTTTACAAAACGACCACTTCTTTGTTTCTTAAACTAACCTAAACATAGGGCTGACGTCATAGTGACAGCACCAACATTATAGGTGACATCACACTCTTGTTTGATCTCTTGCTTGGCCTAAAAACGTTGTGACATCTATCACCTTGTTTGAATGGTTTTGAGTTGGTAATCACTTTTATAGGCTTATTTGACAAAACGTTTTTCTCATTACCTTTTCAAAATCAACCTTTTCTAGGGCTGACGTCACCCTAATTTTGCATTGTGACGCAGCAACGATATATATGTATGAGCAGATTTGCATTGTGATATAACAAGGATTAATTGTGTACATTGAATGCCCATATCTTTTATGCATTTATTGAAGAAGTGATATAAGTCATTTGTCTTTGTTTAACAATCATTGACTTCGTCAATAATTGCATCTGTTAATGCTCATATATGTGTTGGAGATAGTCATTGACATTTGAAGTACTAACCACTGCAGCACATTTTAGTTTCATTTGTCTTGTCTCGCAAACAGGTGCCTTTATCAGTGGAATATCTCCTTTGACTATCTCCTTCTTGGCAGTAATCTGTGAAAGGGAATCTTTATCTTGATCCATTTAGCCCTTTAGCCCTTTTAGAAACCCAGATTACTAGGGACGTCTCCCTTGGACTAGCCATCCTAAATAGAAAGAGCTCCCCATCGAGGTGACAGTGGGTGGGGAAGTTCCTGTTACGCCAGTTTGAAGCCTTGACTCAAGCT